>JAJVSH010000099.1:631608-684464 GCA_021460005.1 Tetramorium alpestre
ATATATATATATAAAGTTATAGTAACGCAGTTTTCCACGTTTTAGCGAATCTTTACGTCCCCGATGCTCATGGGAAGTATTTTTGTACGTTTAGTCTGTACCTATACTACCGTTTCGCTCTAAAGCTATATCTACTGTTATCATTGTGATACTCGCTACTGCGATCGTCTTTTGAATCGTTAATGTAATAATATTACATAATGTGTAATAAGCGGGCGTGTGTTTGGTTATTGATACGCTCATGGATCGGCGATAGGAGTCTTTGAATTTTCGACGATTTTCAAACGCAGAGACTGTAAACTATTATCAATTGTTATTATCGAATTATTTGGCCTTCATCATGAGTATTGATTATCCAACACGAATTCTTTTTATCACGATTGCCAATCGTCGTTCTATTTTATGAATCCTAATCTTGCTATGGCAGAAAGAAATCCGTTTTCTTGTCGCGTGCGACTTCTGCGGTCTGTCTTGTTCTTTTCTTCCACGTCTATTGATTCCATGTATCCATAGTTACATGTGATTTACATTCCTTAGCATTTATACCACGGAACCCGCGTGGCTGCATTTCTTTTTTTTATCGATATATGACTCGCCGTTGAATAATTAATCGCATAAACAAATAATACCTATTTATTATAAATGTACATACAACTGTTATTGTAATAAAGAAGAATGTGAGGGAAATATACAATCATGACATTTCGATCGACATTCGCCGTTCTAATTGTTCTAATTCCACTGTGACAATCACTTTTTAAAAAAAATAATTTTCCGTATTAACAAATTTACATTTTTTCCTCTAAATACTTATTTTAATAGGGTTTAACTCTGTGATGCCGGTCACGAACAGTTCCAATTTTAGTTAACAACTTGTGACCCGAATTTTGCTCTGTCGACGATTCCGTTAGTCGCCACATATCGATAAGGCCTTTCTCGCCGACTGTCACCAAGTGACCACTCTGCAGAATCAAGAATATCGATAATTCTCAAAGTTTTTCAAAAATAATTTTTTAATTAACTAATTTACCTTGTCATGAATCCAGCTGTCTCGTACTATTTGTTTGTTCTCTACAGCTTCGTAGCTCAGTTCCAGACGATTCTTCTTAATACTCAAGCATCTTAGATTTTCTCTGAAAAAATAGGAATGTTATATATTGTACTAAGATATTCTATATCCATTTAAGTTATTTATGAGATGACATATAGTCTTATATTTTATATGCTATAAAATATAAACAGACATCTGGCAGATATTTTAGGCTCCATTTAGTTAATATATTATTTAAACCCAATAAGAAAAATCATTTTTTGCAGTAAATCTATGTAATCAACTAAATGTCAATAATCTAAAAAAAATCTAATTCTCTGTTTTTAATAATATATAAGTACACTTATATATTGCAAATCAATACCTTTTAGCTGTACTAGAACCCGCCAACAGGACTGGTTGCTCAAACGCCTCTGAAGTGTGAACTTTCACTAAGTAACAATTATCTGAATTATCATCCTGCAATAAATAAAATTCTTTAAGATTGTTTTTTTTAAGAAAACGATAATGATCTATATTCTTTCAGAAAACAGTTATATAATTATAAAAACATGCATACATGTGACACAGCTAAATGATTGCGCGCGAATGTTTCATATGCACAAGCACCTTTGACTTCCCATAATTGCAAATTGTGTGTATGTGTCGTACACCATAAAGAATCATATCTAGGTAACCAACCCATCCTGTCCTAAAAAAAAAGAATTTGATTAACAAGATGTTCTTCATATTGTCACGTTATACAAAACAGTTGATTTTCTCACCACTGACGACTCAGTGTTTAACGAGAATGTCAAGGCCGAATCTTCTGAGGATTGCATCAGGTCGAATATGTTCATCAGGCCGTCAGTGCTACCCGATGCCAAAATACTCGGCTTGTTAGGATGAAAGGCCAGACAAGTGATGTCATCTATATGTGATTCCCAATATCCACCAAGGAGGTTGTTTTTATTTTCTACTCTTGAACCACTTTGCCTTATGTCCCAAAACAGGATAAACGCATCTCCACTCGTGTGCTCCGTTCCACCGGCTACGAGTCTTTCGTCGCAGCTGAGGTCAAAGCTAGCCAAAGGCTTTGTTTTGCCATCTTCCGTATTATCTATAATGTTGAGACATGATTAGAGAATGTTTCACCGATGGATAAATTATGCTGACGTTGGAGTTGACAGTTACCTTTGAATTCTGCCACAACCTTTCCTTTAGCACGCAAATCACACGTCATGATTAATCCATTGTTGGCTGCGATATATAATATATTATCAGAATTACGACTGAACTTCATTCCCACGATAGGTGCTTGATTATGTTCCAGTGTCATTGTTTGGCTGAAGCTTTCGCCAACGGAATATATTTTACACAAATGATTCGACAATGCTGCTCCAATCGTAAATTCTGACTCACTACATGTTACAAATTGATTTATTATCTTTGGATACACATCAACACGGTAGAAATTTAAATTAATTTTCTGTACTGAAGAAAACTTAGTGAAACGTATCCGGAAACGAAAACGGAAAACTATTTAAAGGTATCGTAAAGAGGTTATGATTCCTTTAGAAATTAAAAAGTGGAAATGCTAAAATAATCAAAAACAGTTGCTGGCACATCAATAATTAAATAAATAAAAAAAGAAAAATAGAATTTACCTTTGGGTTCCACAGACGAAGAGACCGTAGGTCTCATCGTACAACTCCGTCTCTACCGCCAGCTCCAGCTCGACCTTCTTGCCGCTCATTTCGTTGCCCCGTGCTCCAAGTGCTCCAACATCATTAACGTCCAGTTTCTTCAAAGACTCGATTGTTTTTGACATACTTTTCTGCTTTTTTCGTGCATCCAAGAAACGTAGACTGACAATGAGTTTCAGGTTAGCTTGAATACATACAGCGATGTTGACCAATTAATCGAAATGTCCGATATTTTTTGTCGATTAATCGATTATTAACTGCCGATGTTTTGGAAATTCGATATATCGAATTAAATTTAAAAAATGAGATGAGAACAGGCAATTTCTTTCTCAGGGAATTGTTTTTGATGGAAAAGGAGCCGATTTGCCAAAGTATAACAAAATCCGAGATGAGGGCGTTATACTGAAGTTTTACTTTCGATTTTTTTTTTGTGAATATCAAAAGTTTATTCCATTATTTATAAGCTTGAAAACAAAAATAAAAAAATATTCTAAAGCATTAAAAATTGTTTATCAGTGATTAATAAAATAAATTTTATAATAAAAAGTTGATTCATTTTCAAATTTTATAAAGATATTAATATAAAAAATTGTTAAAAAGTTATTAAAATAATATAAAAGTATTTAACTATTAAAAAATGAATAAAATCAATATATCGATATATCGATTCTTTGATTTTTTTTTCAATAATCGAGTACTTAGTATTAATTTTTTTTCATTTTTATTGATACTCTTTATATTCCAAAATCGCGCATTCTTAGGTCTTGCGCCTACGAGTTTCGACATGGAGGTTATAACCTCCAATAAAACAGAAAACAGTACGTGAAATCCACGTCATTGCTACGTGAGATCCACGTGCAAACGTGAATTCCATCTGGCAATAACGTAGATTTCACGTACTGTTTTATTGGGTATGTCTCTTTGCTCTTCTCTTTTTTCCTCTTCGACATTTGTCGACCATGGATCTTACGTCCATGATTTGTGCCGATGCACGCCTATGCACGCAACTCACGACTGTTATTTCTGTCAATTGAAATTCGCGATACTACGTACGAATCACGCGTCCAATAAGCATCGACCTTTAAATGCCGGTAGAAAACCCGCGAAAATAGATCTGTTCTTTACAGCTGAACTAGCTGCACTAAGTTAGATTTTATCTTCCTCTTTTCCGTGTGAAGGGAGAAAGAGAAACTCTGTATAGTGGAGCCAGTTGAGCTGTAGAGTACAGACCAAAGAACACAACAGAGATTTGCTCTTTTTATCTGAACTTTCTGCACCGTGCATCTTTTATCTTTTTCCCTCCACGTTGGGGAGAAAAAGAGAAAAGACGGACGGTGCAGAAAGCTCAGCTAAAGAGGGCAGATCTCTTGTGTTTACGTTACGCAGATGCACAAGCAGTCACAAGTTTCAAATCACGCATGGCGAAACGATCGTTTCGTCCCATTCGTCCTTGCGAGATATTAACGTGATAAAAACGTGCCATCTCAGTGAGATTGGTGATTTTACATTCACAAAAAAAATTGACGAGATGCAGGGAAAAATTGATACGTGGACGAAGTTGATTGAATCGGAGAAACTGCAGGACGTGTTGAAGGATATTCAGGTACGCTGTTTCCTCTTTCCTCTTTCGTTAGAAATAATCCTCATTTCCGCACCGCGATCTTATTGTTTATCATGTTATCTTTCAGATGAGTATCCGCGTCCGACCGGATAGTAAGTTGAACGACGATTTATTTAGATTGCTATTACGCTTGTGTCGCGTGGCGGACAAGTGCAATAAGCAGAATCGCGAGACCGGGCAAGGTATCGCTAAATTAGCCGACGTGCTTTGCTCACTATTGATTGAAGTACCTGAGAACAGCAACTTTGTCAAGGCCCTATTTAAAATTGTTCGTTGTTTAATTTCCTTGGATCTGCACGAGGACGCGGCAAAGATATGTTGTTACTTGCAACCTGGCATTCTGTACCATCCTCAAGGCGACACTACAAGTCTTGTGTTAAAAGTGTTGTCCTTATGGCATGTTTTAGTTAACAACGTATATCTTATTTTTGCAAATGAACCCTTGAACGCGGGGAATTATAATAAGCTGAAAAGCGTCATCAAGTACGAAATGAAAATGATGACAACATGTGAGACAGTTTGCAAAAATTATACAAAGGACTTCATTGTGGGGATAAGCAAGCATTTAGACAGAGTATCGGCGATTACAAAGGAGAAGAAATATTCTGATGATTTTTGTAAATACATGTTGGAATTCTTGGCGGGAGTGCAATTGAATTTTGTGTACGCGAAAGATGAGAAATACGTAATATATTGTCATATTCTTCGTATCATGGGTCACGTAATATGTAACACAGTTAATACAACTAGTATGGAATTTGTAGTAAAAACTTTAGATCAATTATTTAGTTATTTCGAGAATCTTCTGTCAGAAGACGAAGAATATTGCCAATGCTTTCGACAATTTCAAACCTTATGTATGACTCTTTTAGTGCCAATGGAAAATCTTGTCAGTGATAGTGCCAAAAATGTACAAGATATTATTTACTGTAATTCAAACATTGCGCAAAAATATGGATATGAGGTTCTTAAGTGGAATGCTCTCAGTATTGTGGAGCTAGTTGAACTTGTGTTTACATACTGGGAAAAGTGTATGGAAATTGATAAAAACATAATCGAGCGTTTGATTGACACTGGCATCTTATTAGAACTAATGAATTTATTCATGAATATAAATATAGATGAGTTTTACATCAAGCAAGTATCGATCAAATGCAAGTGGTGCCAGAATAAACAATGTACAGTTAAGAGGGATTTATACAATGTTATAGTGTTGAAGAATAGATGCGTCCGTTTAGTATGTAAGTTTCCTGTTAAAACGTTGCCAGCAGAAGTGTGTGTTTTTACTAGAAAACTCTTGAAGCAAAACGTTGAATCTATTATTCGTGAAATGAAGGAATGCGAATGTAAGCGCTGGCCACAATCGTGGGACACCTGTCGTAATTTAATTTATAATGCAGGTGTACTATCTGAACATGTATACGAGGAAAGCGTGTGTTTGTATTCCTTTTTATGCACTTGTATCTTTCAGCTCGATGGAATCGACCCGCGCTCTATCGATCTTGAAGATTCCAAAAACGTTGCAAATATTATTTCTTTCGCGTTGCGTAGATTAAGCGTTGTATATTACAACAATAATATGTATAGGAAAGCTATGACTGTGTGTGCATTGAATGGCTTGTTAACATGTAATCAGTCAAGTACAAAAGCTTTTCATACATGGATAAATATTAAGCAAAATGCTCCTGAAGAAGTTGCAAACTTGACTATGCTGGAGTGTTTGACAAATGATAAAAACGAGATAAGGAGCGAATTGGGATTTTCAATCGATACTTTCAAATATGATGAATATCTTACTGCATTGTGTTTGCGTGAAGCAACAAGTTTGCTGGAAAAACAGATCGCATTTACAAATGGCGTGTCAACAGTTCTAAAAACACTTAGGAAGCTACAGACAAGTAATCAATATGCACACACGGTACAGTTATTAGGATATTATCTTTTAGGTTTTAAATATGACAGTTCTATTCTGAAATATTATGAACAAGCTATACATAATTTGAAGCAAGACAAGTCAAATTCTGTGGCTGTTCTGTGTTTAGAAGTTAATTTAAGCTTTTTCATGTTTGTGGACGAATTGCATATGATGAGTAAACAAACTCGCACGGAAATGGAAAATACAAAATTTGCTCTATGCGCTCCCAAGACAAAAGAACTGGCCGAAACCAAATCTCCAAATGTAGTTCCTGCTTATACCATGATAAATGTTAAAAAAGATACCAACCTTATGTTGTGTCTACAAAAATGCTTAAA
The DNA here is from genome assembly GCA_021460005.1 of Tetramorium alpestre. NCBI lineage: Eukaryota > Metazoa > Arthropoda > Insecta > Hymenoptera > Formicidae > Tetramorium > Tetramorium alpestre. Next base: position 638,219 of record JAJVSH010000099.1, read on the forward strand.
GAAATGGAAACAGCTATTTAAATGTTGTTTTGTAAGTCATTTGGGAGTATTTATTGTGTTAAGCTATTATCAAAAGCTTTTCAGTAATTACATAAAAATATTTTGTTGTCAATAGAAAGAAATTGTCAAGGATTGGGAACCTGAGCTTATACTTTCCATGTTAATAACAGCTGGTGAATACGCCCGAGTATATCGGTACGAAGATTGCGAAGCTGAAGTATGGACATTGGCATATAAGTTAGCATCAGAAATCAACGATTATAGAGTTATTTATAGTAAGTCGAATCATTTATTACAATAATTAATATTTTTTATTATTTATTTTTTTATTACAATAGTAAATAATATTATTACTTATTACTGTAGTTACAAGTCGCTGTGTATCTTTAAGACAAATCAATTACAACTGGATTACTACTGCTAAAGAATATGTTATAAAGCACAGAGATTCAAAAGATGAAGATATAATTGGTACCATTGCTATCTTTTGGATAAGTTTAGCAGATCTTTATTTTGAATGTGGAAAGGTAAGACAATAGCTTAAAACATACTAATATTTTATCTAATATATAATACACATATAGTTTCTATATATATATATATATTTTTTTTTAGTATGATGATGCTAAACAACTACTTACCGAAGCAAAAAGTCTCTCAGGAATTTCATTTCATACTAATAAATCCGTACATCTGTTAAGCTTGGATGTTATTACACGCAATTGCCATTTTTATGACATGCAACATGAAGATTATAGTTTGCACACTGAGGAAAATCGGCTTACAATGAGGAGCTTAAATCAAGATCTATTGGCGACAAAATGTAATTATAATTGATAACGTAGCTTTATATCAAAATTGAAGCCATTTCTGATATAAAGCTACGTCAATTTATATATGTAAAATTACTCGACCATTTACAATGTGATTTCTTTTTTCAGGGACAAGTCAAATGAAATATCTTTTCAGTTACGATGTACTTTTCACTACTGCAGTTAATTTATCCATAAGGCTAAATAGTCTATTATCTTTTCGTGGTATTAGCCCGGATTTAGTGCTAGTGTTAAAATCGGCACAGAGTTTAAACGCGATGCTACGTACTGCCGAAATCTTGAAATCTTTGTGTTATATTGATCTGTCTCGTTTCCAACTGGACGATTGCGAAGTAAAACTGCAAGGTCTCGAGCACATGTTGAACATCGAGACATTCCAGCTGTCGATAGAGTCTAAATCCGTTGAAATATCACTCACTCATCTCGCAGTGACTCCCATAAAGATCGTAGATCCTGTCAGAGATACGCAGCAGAATGACGCTTCTCCCGTGCTCGGCAAGAAAGTCTTTGACTTGCCGAAATTCACATTGCACACAGATTGCGATTGCTACAAGTGCGGCAACATTTCGTATCAGTACATGGTATTTGTCACCACTTACATCAGAGCGCAGCTATATGCCTTACAGAATCACATCGCATCAGCGCTCGATCACTTCTATGGTGCTTTTAAAATAAGGCAGAGATTGTTTGAAGAAGAAAAGTCAGTTCTGCCTGAAAACTGGCCTTGTAACGAAATCGGTGTGAAGCGATTTTCTTGGCAAATACATTTCTATATTATTGATTACATGCAATTATTGATTGATTACTGCTATTTTCTGAAAGCAAAGATGTCGAAACAAGAGAATGCGTTCGATATTACCAATTTAGCGTTAAATATGTGCTGCAAGTATAAATTAGAGAGACATCCTGTCTATGAAATGGCTAAGGAATTAGCACTTGATAATGAATTACATCTGGAATCTTCACTCTTCAGTTTGAGTATGTTTATCACATTACTTTTTTTCTTTTCAAGACAAATTTCGGATAAAATTTGTACATTCATATGATAATCTCTGTTGCAGAGTTTACGGTTCCACAGCCCCGTGACATTGATATAAGTGACCATGCAAAAGTTCCGATTGATCCAAGCGTTTGTGTCACGCCAACTCAGAATTCTCGTGTCAAGAAACCTGGTTCAGTTCGACGTAGAAAGAGTCCAGTAGCTTTAAAGACTCTAACTAAAGTTAATATGATTTGGAGTGATGATGAAGATGACGATAGTTTGTCACCACCACCACCAGCCACATATTCGAATAGAAAATCCAAATCACGTACAAATTTAGTGAAAAGAAAAATTTTCGAGGAAGATTTAGCGGATGACATAGCTAATTTAAATATAAAGGACTCTACGTCGAAGGACACGAAATTGAAAAATATAAATGAAGATAAAAACAGTATGCAAAAGAAATCAACAAGGGATATTATGATTAAAGTGATACCTTTAGTTCCAAATATATCGAAGAGTTTGATGGATTTGGTGGACAAAACAAATTTACCTGCTACGACGGAAAATATTGATAAATTGATAGAAAGTGTAGAAAATCTCAAAATTAAATCAAAGACAAAAAAAAGTATTAAAGATAAGAAGCAATTAACGGTTACTGATTATAATAAGAATATAAATCAGGCCATAGAATTATTGAAGGACATGGTAATAAAGGAAAACATTAATGAAAATATAGATTCTATGTCAAATCTAGAAAAAGTTGAAAAATTACAAACTCAGAAGACTCCAAATGTACAGAACGAAAAAAAATTCTTTAAGACCAGATCATTGAAAGACAAAATAGAAAACCCAGGCACATCATCAACGAATGAATCTAAAAATTCAAGAACTAAATATCCAAATTTACTTTTAAATGAAAATCGCTGTACAAGATCTAGTGCCAAGCGATCTCAAAAGGAAAAATCATCGTGAAAACATTGATTTTGTAGTAGTCATCTAATAATTTATCATATAGAATTTTGTAAGATGCAATTAGTCTCGTATCGTGATTTTCTACATTTTCTGTCACAGTAAAAGACTACTGTATTTTCTACATTTTCTATCACAGTAAAAGACTACTGTATATATATTCTATGATATAATGAAATAATTATTTTGAATAAAATTGATTTCATATATATAAAAATGTATCTTATATTTTTTTCATGTAATTAATAGAAAATTGTAGAGTTTATATGCTTATGAATTATTTCGACTAAATGAAAATTAAATTCGGAATTTAATTTTTATTATACTTTATAAATAGCCATTAATTTTGTTTTATTTAAATATTTTATAAACATCTTTATTCATGCAGATTTTTAATTTTAATATTTAGTTTTTATTAATGCGTATAGATAAGATTAACAAATAAAATTGAGGATATTAAATAGTGAAACTATATATAATCTAGAATTTTTAATTTGTTGTTTAGAAAGTAGAGAAGCCAGCTTAAATCACTCTATAGATGGTTCAATCCAAGTTGCGACGTCAAGTGCTGACATAAGGTAAAGAGGCCTTTCTGCCTAGCAAGATCCATAAGATACAAAAATTGATTTCTTCGTACTTAGGAATTTTAATGGTCTGATTTACAAAGTTTGAATTTAATTAAACTTGACACGGCAATCTTAAGAATTAATGTAAAGGACACAAAAAAACTTATCAAATAGTTTATAGTTTACCAAGAGAATTGTTGTACTATTTTGTTGTATGTTAAAAAATTGAAAAAAAGCGCTGAAAATAATTTTATTTCCTTTGAAAAATATATTGAAAAAGGTAATTAAGTTATTTTCATGGAGTACGATTTTGATTTTTCGTCTTACGTATTGTCATTGGATGTAGGAGAAACGTTTGTGCTAATACATTTTGCTTTATTTTGTGAATATTTGAAAGACATTTGATTTGCAATTTATTACGATATACAATTTATAACGATTTATTCTTAAAAGTAAAAAATCTTACAGAAAAAAAAAGAACTGAAAACTATTCGATTATAACAAAAAGATTTTCAAGAATATATAACATATTTTGAACACTTTGCATTGCGGATTTTAACAGAAATCACAATTGGATCCCAGTATAGAAATATTCTCAAATTATATTCAATTTACCTTCTTTTCATACATATCCGGTAATTTGTAATATCTAATATAATTCATATATCATTTATGTTTAGCTTATACGTAATAAACATACTAAGACATTTCTAAAAAAAGCGACGAGAGTTAAATATGAAAGATTTATACAATTAGTATTAGTAGTAGTATTTCGCATACCTAGATCATTTATATGTTATTATTTTTTTATATAAATAAAAGATCTGCATGTGTTTTATAATAATAAAGAGAAAAATTTGAGTGTTATGTCTTCATGAGGTATGTAAAATAGAGAGATATCCGATAGCCTACAAAATGCCATTTGGCTGTTTTAATATAAAATCTTCTGATTGATAGTTTACCAGAAAACCCCTAGACCCGAGTAGATGTGTGCTATCGAAATGTATGTATGCTAAGGGATCCTCTCTAAAATGTATCTATTATAAAAAAAATATGAAAAAATCCTGAATGAAGAAAAAATACGATTCGAGGAACGTGTGTTTCACATTTAATTTATAAATTTGCAATATTACATTAAATTATACTCAATTCATATAAAAATCATATTAAATAGTAGCAATTTTATACTTCCAAAAATAATTTTCAATAATTAATAAACCCTGAACTTTCTGATATTGAAATTTGATAAAGAATCTACAATTATGTCTAATTAATTGATTTTATTATTTTTATTTTAATAGATATTTCAAATAATCTTTTTTTTTTTAATAATCCTCTAAAACAGAAGTGCACAATACACAGGATGTCCGATATAAAATTGCTAAAATGAAAACTGGAAACAAATTGGGTCAAATTGAGAAAAAAAAAATCATGGTTCATTTTGCAAAATTTCTAATCATTAGCGAGTAATTAATCAACAACATTATATATAACAATTAGATAACAATTAGGAATTTTACAAAATAATACATGACTTTTCTTCTTGGTTTTAACCAAATTTACCTTGAGTTTTCGTTTTGGCAATTTTATCGGATACCCTATATATACATATATCGTAATTAATATATTACAAAATTTTGATAGTATTCTAAATAAAATTGAGTAATATAACTCTCCTTTAATAATAAGCATCTATGATAAGCTTTATAAGTTCAATGTATGCTAGATTTTATAAATATTAATTATATTAGTAATTTATTAATTTCTATAAAATAATGCATTCTTCTTGAATGAGTAAGTATTATGCATACGAACAAATTCATTCACTATCATCTTATTTTTTTTTTATAATTTAGAAGAGAATGTGTCGTAATTCATAAATTCAATGCCTGCCAAATTTTGAAAAATATTAATTACAAATATTAATAAGTTTATTAATTTCTATAAAATTATACTTCGTTTTTTTTCATATTAAGTACAATGAACGGATGCGTTTATTTAATTCACTATTATTATTATTTTTAATTTAGAAGAACTATTATTTTATACTATTATTTTTTTATAATTTAGAAGAACGTATGCCTTTTCTAAGAAAATATTTTTCGAACGGTTTTAATCGAGGATATAAAGATAGACTATTTTTAAATGACGCAATATCATCGATTCTCTTTACGTCTTCATCGGTTGTCCAATCGGCAATGTTTTCGGTTGTGTTATCAAGCAAATTCTTTTCCATTGATGACGCCGTGGATTTCACATGTACTGACAACTTATGTCGAAATCTGCTATGTATATTTTCCTAGGGGACGTTATACTTATTATTAATTTTTCAACTATCAGCATTATTTTTCTCGAAACTTATATATACATCATCATATTCTATAAAATCTATAAAAATTCTATAAAATTTCTAAAAAATCATAATATTCTATATTTTTCATTTATTTTTTACGGTAAAATCTTCTCGACCTGAATAATGTATTCAATATTTAAAAGTAATTACCTTACAAAAAGTAAGTAATTGTTGCCGCGTTATCGTCATTAAGTAAGCTACTTCAATATTCACTCGATCGAAATTATATTGTTGACTTGCAATCTCATTCCAATATAAAGTACACCGTGCACTTAACATTTTGGGTTTCTCCAAACGTAATGTAGCTAAAGCTTTCTTGTGTTCCTCAAATTGCTCTTCTGGCATAGTAGATATGTGTTCCTGAAATTATATAGTGATATTTTAATAGAAACATTACTACATGATATCACATAATGAATGGAATGGATTTGATCATAATATTACAGGACATTATAAGACATTATAAGAAATGACAAAAAAAACATGTGATTGAATTAATCGATATATTTACATCTATTATTGTTATGTCTTTTATTATACTCACCAGCATAGAGACTAGAAACGAATCGATTCGTTTTTCGACATACTGCGGATGTTTGTCACTTTGTACTATAACTCGTAAACCTTGCGCTCCGCTAGTTCTACGTATACCGCTAAATACTATATAGCCTAACTGTTCCTTAGTTCTTAAAGTATTGAAGCAAGGTTCTGCAATAATTTGTGCTAACAATTCTAAGAGCATATTCGACTCCGTTGATTGTAAACCAATTGGATGATATATCATTGTACAAGAACTTTTATGCCACTTATTTTCTGCTTCAAATAGAAAGTGACAACCTACAATAATTATATATCATTACACAATATTGTTATATATATATATATATATATATATATATATGTGTCATAAAAACAACTTTAACTCTTTAAGAGCTATTATTCAATTTCTGGAAAAAAATTCATTGTAGATAAAATGATATTTTAATATCTAATAATTTTCTCTTATATTTTTTTAAATATTTTTCTATGCGGATTGTGAAATAAAATAAGTTTTTAATTTTTTTTATTCTTCTAATGTTTCTAATATCAATGTAAAACTATTAGAAGGAGCGATAAAATTCTTTTTATAAAAACTATCTTCAATAATATAAACTGAAATACTTCACACACATTAATTTTTTCACATTATCATAAATACGATTAGATCACTAGATCATACACTTACCATCTTCTAGTTTTATTTCACGATACAATACTAATTGTGTTTGTAACAAGGGTAATATGTCAGGCACTCCGGATGTCAACTTAGATTCAATTAGCTTAAGTGTATCTGTAGCTTCTTTTTCAGTCACATTACCATGTATTAAGCATTCCACATGCACTTTACTGAGAAGCTGTGGTATAAATACTTGAAGTCTTTCGACACTTAGATCTATATAACACAAAAATTTTAATTATGTTTTTAATAAATGCCAATAATAAAAAAATTTTGAAAAGAAAAAGAAAATGCTTCTTAATAAAAAAATTTGTTCTCTTTAACACTTACGAGCAGTAGATTCCAATAAATCATCTTTGAGCCAAACCTGCTCAGCCAACAAGACTAAAAGATAATACACTGCATGTTGATAAGGTTGTTCAGCAGCGAAATTTTTTAAGTTCCTGATATACTGTAACCCATTCTATATAAATACACTGCTTAATTAAGTTAAAGCGTTTAATTGTATTCGTAATACATACATTTTCCTTTAGGATTTCAAATCTCTTCGGATCAATCTTAAAATTTATCATTCGATCCACGATTTTTTCTAACAGCACACGTTGTTTCTCATCGTAACCACCTATAGCAAGCTAAGAAAACAATTAGTCTTTCTTTTAAATTATGAATGAACTATTTATAAAACATTAAAATATTCATTGAATAAATGTACATTTAAAAAAATTAGATAAATATTATAAAAATAAAACGGTATATTTACGAATAATAATAGTTATAAATAAGAAATAAAATTTTATTCCTAAATATTTTATGTATATGAAATAGAATTTATTGTAAATATTTCTAATATTAGTAAATTGAATAATAATTTATTTGAATAACGCCCAAACTTATTTAAATAATACATAATTTATATTTATCATACACATATACACACACACACACATACACACACACACATATGTATACATATACTCACTGTTATTCCATATTTCGAATTAGTAAGTTCCCATTGTAAACCAGCTAAATCGGCAGTATATGCATATTCATTGAGAGAATCACGAAATAGCTGAACAAACATATGAGTCAAATTGCAACTAAGAGGATCCATGTAGGCGAACGGACTATAAATTAATGATAAAATAAATGTTGTACATAATAATGAGAGAGAGAAAGAGAGAATATATTTCTCTATTACAAAAAAAGATTACTTAAATTCACGATGTATCTCTTACAATCATACTTATCACATACCTAACAAAATCAAAAATCATCCTTGCTCTTGGTACAAGAAATTCATCATCCTTTTTATACCAAAGTCTTACAAATGATGTATCCTCCAAAATAATAGGAAATTTTTCTATCTGTAAAATTTCACCTATTATTTTTTATTTACTGTCATAACATGCAACTACAATATGATGTTAAAATCGATAATGCAATAGGACAAAAATTCCGTATGCAAAAACAAACAGAAAGTGTAAAACAAAAACTTTTGTTCATCTTTCTTATTGTATCATAATATTTCGACTTTGTCTTAAGTAAATTAATTTTTAAATATCAATATATACTTTTATAAAATTAGTCTAGAAATATATACACAAAAGCACACTCCATAACAATTATTAAATAAAATATACTTATATATATATATATATATATATATAAAAGATAGAATTTATTCGATTTTATTTCATACCAAGTTTCATAATAGGCTCGCTCTAGGATTAATAGCGAAAATTGATGATTTTAATTACCTTAGTTTGTGGTTTGATGTCAAATGTAGTCGCTATAAATTCATTTTTAGGAGGCAATTTCAGATCTGTGCTATACCCAGCGAAGTTCCACATATCCATTATATCCTTGGGTATCTTCTCTTTCTTATATTTAGTGCCGTACCATTTTTCTGTTTCAGTCGCTATACTTTCATATGCTTTTGCGACTACGTGAATTCTGATATTTTCCGGCGTCAAGTATTCCATTATCTGTTCGATCAAATCCGGTCGCCATTCAGTAAAAACATGTTCCGCGCATAAAACATCGTTCATAGGATATTCCTGCAGTGCTTGGACTATAGAATTTACATAATTACGAGGCGAAGTCTTTTCCTTAAAACGGAAATTCATATTCGCAATATCTCTGTATTCCTACAAATGTAAAATTATATAACTTTATATGTATGTAATATACAATATTAAAGAGCAGTGTTCAGCAAATTGCAATCCTAGAAATCTGCCGAGCATTCTGCCGAGGACATAAAATTATATTTTATTTCATCAATTACATTGTAGATCCATTCGACTGGGCCTTTCAATTTCAGCATATTAATGTACTGAAACATTAGCTGAACAATGTCTTCGATGTGCTTAATACCTTCTTCAGTTAGATCTACAACAACACTGAAAAAACTGAAACCTCTGGCACCAGAACGTTTTCCTGATATCAGGGAGTTACACCAACCCCTGGCCTTTAAAGCTGATAATAATGAACCCTCTCCTTCATGTCCAAGTAAATGAGAAACATAGTGCGCAGGCTGTGATAACAAATAAACAATAAATATAAGCATTAAATACAATATCACAAATTTGTGTAATCATATATTACAAATGTGTAATATTAATTGAAAAAAATTTTGCAAAAACAATTTTATAAATCCCGCAATTGTTTATAAAAATATTAAGGTAAGAACTGCATATAGATATACACATATACACACAAATGCATACAAATACACATGCACATGGCTGCATACACACACATACACATACACACACACACACACACACATTATCAATAATAATATATATAATTACATTTTAAAAGAATTAAGATATAATATTCGTATAAAATATAAAAGTCAAAAGAAAAGTATATTATATTACCGAAGACCGGTAATGTTGCTGCATATCAGGTAACGGAAACGAAATGTCTAAATTTCTTGTATCCTTTATCGGAATAATGTACCATGTAGTGCGAAAGTGTTCATCCTTGAATGGATGTTCAGGCCATGTTGGAACTTCAATTTCCTTATTTCGTACTTTACAAAAGAGATCTACTACCATGTTTTCAAGTTTATCTAAACTCTCTAAACAGAGAATTTATTCGTTAAAGTAATTTCATTGATCATTATTCAGTTTGTACCACAAAGTTAAATTTCTTACAGATGTAACAATATAAAGAAAAAAACATTGAAATGTAATCATAGACTTTTTGTAAATTATCACCATACCTTTTCCAAGAATACACAGTGACATTATATTTGCAGAATAATACTTTTCGTGAAATTCTAGCAGTCTATTTCTAACGTTAATGCCCTTTTGCTTCGGTATTTCGTCTAGTGTTTCTCTGCTGCCTGTGCCGAATTTTGAAAACGGATGATCTGGACTCGCAGATGATTTATCCAATTGATCAAATCGCCAAGTATCATTCGCTAAATTTTTCTCGTGCTCTGAATTTATGGCATTTAACTCCAGCTCGGTCAAAGTCTCCGTAAAGAGAGGAGCTAAGAAAAATTGCGCAAAACGATCTAAAGCGCCTTCCAATTTCTCTGGAGTTATGTCGAAGTAATAGGTGGTGTGATCTAAGTGTGTCGATGCGTTGCTCGCACCGCCATTCTGCGACAGATACATGTTGTAATCATTCTGTTGAGGATATTTCTCCGTTCCTAAGAATAACATATGCTCGCAGAAGTGCGCTAATCCAGGTACATCGTCTGGATCACACATATAGCCTGTGACATATTTCATTTCTAATTAAATAATCCTTGAAATCAATCGTTTGATAATCATTAATAATAACATATTAAACCTTCATTATTTGAACACAAAGATTAATACGTTAATGCAAAGGTTAATATACTAAAAGATACTAAATATGTTAGACTGATGAAAAGATTATTTATCTGTTTTATATATTTTTTGTTATAATTGATAATAAACACACATATAATGAATTTATAAAAAAAAATTCTTATAAAAATTGTTGGAAACATCAAGTATACATAAAGTAGTGATGATAATAATAATATGATTACCGGTATTAACGTCCATTGCAACAGCACTCTTATCAGTTGTTGAATCACTTATTAAAAGAACTTTCATTTTATTAGCAAGTATTAAACCTCTGTACAACCGGTCGTCATTTTGTGATTTTATTATATCATCGTATCGCTTTTCCACGTTTTTATGAGTTGACATATTGATCACCGAAGCCATGGATTCGGAAATATTATTTCTAAACATAAGAAATGTACAAATAGAGACTTTATGGATATATATAAAGATGCAATAAATAAATTTATTAATCTATTATATTTATACAACAATAATGAAAAATTTTCTAATTTAAAACTAAATTAAAATAAAATTGCAATTTTTCAGGAATTATTTTTACAATAATCTTTTTCCGAAAAGACTTTTTGTTACAAAATATTCAATAAAAAATTAAATAAAAAATTAATAGTATCAAATATTAAATAAAATATAAAAAAATACTAAAATATTAAAGTATATTAAATATGCATGAATATTATATAAATACAAATTATTACATGTATGAATTATGAAATTACAATAGTCTCTATTTTAAATTTAATAGATGCAAAATAAAAATGGAGTACACTTAATTTTATTCATTTCCTCATTTCAGTATGGTCGCATGCTTATACATATACAAATATAGAATAGGAAAGTAGCACAAAAATAAAACAAAAGAAAACTTAACTTTATAAAATAACCAATTGATAAATAGTCAAAGATAGAAAACTAAAAATTATGATATCTTTTATTGACTGCTGATGTTGTTTTCTAAAATTTAATTTAAAGTATTAAATAACTGCTATCTGCAATTATTAATTCTTGAATTAATCATTTGGATTGATTTCAACTTTTTTTTCTTAAAGAGAAAAATTTTGCAAGAATTATAACAAAAATATCCTATACATTACATTTAAAAGTGGGTAAATATAAATATGAATTTTACTTGCTTCAATTAAATGGAGCAAAATATAAATGATGAATATCTAACTGCAAAACTACATATTGAAATTAGTTTTGCTTAATTTCCTTCTCTCTTTTATAATGTTTAAAATAACAAAACAAAGACTTTCTTTTATCTTTTCCTGTAAGAGGATAAATCTTGCAGTGCGTGTACAAACTCACAGAAAAGAAAAGCAAGAAACTCTTACGGATTCTGCGAATGACACGGGGAGGAAAAAAGGTAGATGTTGTAAAGACACCTCCAGTGTCCAGTGTATAATTTACGTTATCACTCTCACGCTCAGATAGCGTACGATTGCGTGGTCACGAATCAACTATTAAAGCGACAGTATCCTTACTTGCAGTCACAACCCTCCGCGAGGGAACTCTTGTCATTTTGACAAAACGACGTCATCGTCGACGACGAGACTCCGCGACACGATCGAATCTAACGAAACGGTAGATTCCTCCTTTGTCTTTCTCACCGTCGTCGCTCAAACTTCGGGGCCGCGCTCGCTTCGCGGGGGGGAGATAGGTATGCGTGAGCAACGCGCACCCTCTTATACATACGGTACTTCAACAAGCCGACAACGATTTGTCTCGCACGAAGGTTCTATATTAAATACCTCGTGACAAAAAAAAAAGGGAAATAAAAAGGCGCCAGCTGACAAAGGCCAAGTCACACGGTGCCGTTGAGGTTAGGTCCAACGACGCGTCAGCGCGGAATGCAATCGAGAAGCTCGTCGGTGATCTCTCGATGATGATGAAGGTGATCGTCCGCCGAGGAGAAATCGCGAGGTTGTCAGTTAAAGCACCAAGACCACTGCCGATTCAACGATCAATTCGCGATCGGACGCGATGACGCGGCAAATGACGAGAGCGACGTTTCTGTCAGGTGCGCGTAGACCTGCAGGCGACGACAAGTGGCGTGCTCACGTTTGCGGGGGAGGGACGTAGGTACCTGAAGAGCAAGCGTGATCGTGCGGGTATGAACGACACGCGGGACTTTAACGCGCGCGTGGCGAACATCGAAGAGACACACGAGTCCAGCAGTCGAATCTGGTCGAATCGAAGGAACACGAACGTTAACTGATATGTATGTACGCATCACGCGAAAGTTTCTTACAGCTGATCCTAGTGTACACATACACTCGTTGCACTTGAAGTGAGATAGACGTGCGCTTGAAAGATCAGCGAGAAAGTGAGGAGGAACGTTTCAGTACAGTTTGGTTCGGTGTAGGTGTAAAAAACGGAGCACGTGCACATGAACGGAGCCTCGGTGGACGACGGCGCGTGAAGTTGGCAGCGCGAAATCCGGGCGGGATGGGCCAAAAGAATTCGCTGGCACGCTGTCCTTTCTTTATATTAAGTAATCGATCTATAATAAATTAATAATTCTTGTTAAAAAATAAAGCTCTTGCTTGATAAGTTAATCACTGATTATAATGTTCATTCCTACCGAGGCAGCGTAACTTTAATTTCGCTTTAATTTACTTTTCGTCTTCATCTAAATAAAATTAGAATTAATTCTAATTGAAATTAGAAGCAAATAAAGAGCAAGTTAAATTGAGATTAAAGTTAATTTACATTGGTAGAAATGAATATAAGTTGATCAATGGTAACTAATTAGAGCAAAAGTTAAAAATAATATAATCTTGAAAAAAAATTCAATTTTTGATATTTTTCTTGAATTTACTGTTTGATTTTAATGTTATTGTTTTTATTTCTTGTTAAAAAAACTTTTGACTCTATTAGGTTTAAAAAGAAAACAGGATATCTTTATTAACTCTTAGCCGATACACTTTAGTGGAATTTCATAACCGGTACACTGGGATTTGTAGAACCTCAACGACAAAAATGCTTGCCGCAAAGAAGGTACTGATATTAGTAGCTTGAAAAAAAATTACCTTCAAACATCTTACTTTGAGACAAAATAGTTTTTTTAATTAAAATTTAATTTCGAGTATGTGAACAAAATTTTAGTTAATTGAACGTGAATTCGGTTGAAGTCTGACGGACTCCACAGAACCGGATAAGAGTTAATAATCTTGAAGGCAGTTTCGATTAAAGCTTGCAGATTAACTTAATTGACGAGAACTTAATAGCTCTTTATTATTTTTAATGATACAATATTTCTGTCAAGAAACATTTATTGTTACACGTTTCATTATGATGCAAAGTTTAGTTGCGATTCGGTAATATTTATAAATTAAGAATCGAGATATTATTTCGTATAAGAGATACATTTTTAAATTATCATGAATATATAATCGATATGTATGAACTTTCTATTCGGTTTTTGAATTATGAGTTTTATGCAATAAATAAAACGACATATGAAGCTGAATAAACATATTGCCATTTTCTAAATTTATTCGAATTAATATGCAACCTTACCGTCATTCTGTTCTATTATATTTAGGTGAAATTTATTTTCAGGAAAATTTTTAAAGTTCATTTATAAACAAGAACATCCTTTTCGAAAAGCAAAATTCATGACAATTTACACGCTTAATTAATTATAGTTCCAATATTTAATTGGCAAAAGAAAGTAAATTTTGCTTTTGAACGCGTAGCAGTAAAAATACATTAAACATATTTAGCTTATGAATCATAACTATTCAAATGTTACACGTCGAATCGTTGCCGGACGAAAAAAATAAGCAGTCAGAGAAAACATCTTGCAAGTGTGTCGTAATAACAGGCAATATTATAGTAAAACTCTCTATCTTAAGAAATAATAAAAGGAGAATTAAAATTTTGGAACAACATTCTAAAAAGATTAGGCATTTCTGCGTTTGTCATCGTTATCGCTAAATTTTATTGTTACTCGCGCCGATTGTATGTTCAATTTCCATATTCCTATCAGAATTTCATTTCGCGAAACTCTAAGCTGTCTTCACTTGTAGATTGATGTAACTACGATATAAATTTATCGCAGTAGGAAATTTTTTCTGATGTATCCTACTACTCTTCGTCTCTTCCAATATTAATGTTTTCCGGAGTATTCTCGCAGAGAGCTCGCAGAGAACTCGTCCTCTTGTTCGTGTTCCTCTCGAAGTATTGCGCGATGTTTCCGCGGTCAACGTTCCCGATGTCTGCACCGTCTAAATATACTCGGCGAACATTATCCAATAGGTGACGTTCAGCACAGTGAACAGGAAAGGGAAGAAGACGCGCGAGAAGCGGTCGATGTTCAGCGCCCGTATTCGCGCCCTTTGAGCCGGGGTGGGTCCGGGCGGCGGTGCAGTCGGCGATTTCTGCGATCGGCAGGATAACAACATTGCGTTTTCCTGCGTGACAACGATCACAACTTGAACCGTCATCATGCAGCCAGTCTCCCGTGCCTCGAAGAGAGCGGAATATAACTTAAAGACGAACGATGATGGCGTTGCAAAATGTAATTAAAATTTTTAAATTTTCTTGCAGCAACTAGATACAATATTTGGCAATTTATCCGTTATTTTTTTGAGGTTGCAAATCTGCTTCAAATAAATTTCCTTTCAACAACACTGCTTGGTTCGTACTTTTTCTTCTACACTGAGAAAAATTTCCATCGAATAAACCGATTAAATAGTGTATCTGATTGTTAATTTTGTGTTCCGATTAATGATGGATACTTTTATCCGATGAAATGCAGTAACCAATAAAACTTGATCGGAAAATTAGTCGCCCTTTGTATATTCGTTAAAATTTTCATCAGATAAAAAGCAAGACTTGATCAGTTAAAACGACAATATGATAGGATGTACAATTTAAGGCCAATTTCACCAACCACGGTTAGACTAACTGACGGTTACAGTAAGCAGGGTCGTCAATAGATATTAAAATGTTGTCATATTTATAATCTGAAATTTTAATGGGTATATCTATTGGCCATCCTGCTAAATTTAATCGTCAGTTAGTTTAACTGAATATATCTGTTTGTTACTATGTAATTGGATTATCCGATTAGATAGGCTCCGATATTTTTCTCATTGTCAGTGGTCGAGACACGGAAGTGGTCTGAAGGCAGAAGAGTCTGGAATCAAGTTTAACAATCAAAACTCTCTTTATCATAGAATCACAAGATAATAGTTTTCAGACATTTTTTAGAGAATTTATCATTATATATAATATTTTTATGAATTTTCGGAAATTTTTATCTCAGCCAATTGATTCATGCTGATAAAATATGATGAGTTATCACAAGGTGATATATTACAATTATTTTTCGTTAAAATTGATTCTCAGGACTCCCTGATCATCCAATTGCCATCCACACATTACCTTCGCAGCAATGTCGAAGATCTTGTCAAGCTTTGCTGAGTCCGCAGTGCTCGAGGACGGCGGCGGTGGCGGAGGTGCTGGTTTCACTGCGGGCGTATCCGAGTCACCGAGAACGATGTTCACCAGACAATATTCCATCAGCGCCATGAACACGAATATCGTGCAGACCGACATGAAGGCGTCGACGGCCTTCAGATATGAAACGGGCGGTAAAGAGGCCTGACTCTTGGCGTGCTGCGTGGAAAGGGTGAGTAGCGAGGTGACTCCCAAGGTGACTCGGGCGGGCGCGGCCTCGGGTTTTATCCAGAACGATACCCACTGCGACATTTTCGGCGAAAAAGTCGCGGCTTAGAGTCGCGAGAGGAACTTTGCAACGCGAAACTTTACTCACCGACATGATGACGATCAAGCACGTCGGCACGTAAGTATGAAACAGATAATAGCCGAGACGTCGCTTCAGCACAAACACGACTTCGAGGCAGGTAAAGTTACCTGAAAGTTACGACGTAGTCTTCAATGAAGTATCCGTGCTCTCGGCATTTGGATTGAATTCAAGTGATATCAATGCGTGGGCGGTCGGTCGAAGAATTTCGCGTGCTTTGGAATAACGCCGCGCGAAATACGCGTGCTCGAAATAACAAAGGATTGATTAAAAGAGTTGATCGCGAAGATTGTCTATATTGCGTCCTTTAATATGTGAAGCGATTATGTTTATATAAAAATACACCGAACATGATGCGCGGCGTTATTCTTTAAGATAAAGACAATCATTTATTTACCAGTGGAATAGACCTGTGTGCAGTCGGCCGTATAATTTTTAACAAGTTGTAATTGGGGCAGTTCGATATTCTCGTCTACAACGAGAGGAACGTCGGGATCCCATTGGAAGATCATTTCGTCCGTCGTGTGCGACACTGTCGATCAAGTTGTTTTGTTTTCGCGAAATAATTGTGATATAATATGGTATAATATTTGATATTATACCATATATAATTTATTATTAATTAATATACATATATAATTTATATATAATTATATATATAAATATAGATATAATTTATAATTAATAATTACTTATTTAATATAATACTTAGNTTAANTGTTGGACATGTAAAAATGAATACATTTTTCCAATTTATTTTATAAAAATCAATTATTAGATATAATTGAATGACATGGATAGAAATGATAGCAAAGTTGCAATGACAGTATAATGAAATGACAGTATTGCAAAATATAAGTGTACGTTTATAAAGTATAATTTGTCAAAATGTGTACAACTCTGAGATAAATTGTTTAAATAATAATGACTTACGACTTTCCATTTGCAGTTTACACTCTTGCGTATCGTGAGGATATATCAGAAAATTCATGGCGCAAGATAGTTTCAAAGTCAATCTGAAATTGTCGATATATTTCACGTCTGGGAAATGTATATCTAATGATAAAAATATAATGATAAAAATATAAACTCACTTCACCATGTAGAGAATAGTTTTGTCCTTATACAGCCACAGATAATGATTTGGTATCGTCATTGTTTGAAAAGTCACAGACTTTGCGTTTTTAAAGAAGGAATCAGGCCGCCACATGTTTTTCAACCAATCAACTTCTAATAATCTTAAATTTCGTCATATTTATATAAATGAGATGAAAAATTTATAATTAGTCAGAAATTTTTTAAATACAAAAATAGAATATACATATACATAGAATATATATACATATTGATGAATGCAACAAAAATATTCTAAATAAAAAAAACGATAAATGTCGAAATCAACGAATGAATTTATGTACCTATATTCGGATGTCATATTTTCTGGTAATCGAAGTCTATTGTCTTTCCACGTTTGGGCAAAGAAAATATCGGCGGCATATGTCTGTAAAAATAATTGTAATTTACCGTCGAGATAATTATTTACTCGAGATAATTGTTTACTCCGTAAATAATAATTAAGAATGAATTGTGTAAATTTGAGTGTTGAAATTCTTATTAATGAGTGATTAAATATTCATAACGTAAAAATAAATTTTGTAATTGTCTATACATATATTATCTCATTTTTTTAAATTATGCATTTACCATTGAATTTTCGTCAATGGAATCGAGTCCCATCACAGTGACGTGAAAATACACGACGGTTGCGTGACCATCTTTCTTGGGAGGTCGCATTTTGTCATACAACTTAGGATCTTCGGGTAAGAGATCGAAAAATTCTAAACTTCTTCTACAAAGTAAATATCACTTTCTTTAAAATATATAATATGTACATTATTTTTTATTGTGCTAGAAATCGATTAATTATTGGAATAAAATAAATACAATATATGCGTTTAATTAATTAATGTTAAATAAGTTTGTATTCCTCAATATACTAATAAGACTTTTCAATTTTATTATATAAGAGAAAATACAGAGAGAAAAAGAGAGAATTTCTTAGCATCTAAATTAACACTGCTAAAAATATACATTTTTTATTAAAGAATTTCTAATTTTGATATCAATCCTAAATTTTAGTTTTTGCAACGTTATGATGAATCGTCTACTTACTGAGCATTTGCGACACGACCGAAAAATAGAAGGAGCAAGACTGACGAGAGCGTCGCGGAAGACATGCCGCCTCCGTGTGTCTCCTCCATGAACGTACTTTCGCGTTAACACATTTTTGCGAAGATCAAAACGATACACGAAAAGGAAAAAAAAAAAAAAAGAAAAAAGTTTACACTTGAAAAGTGGAAAAAAAAGAAAGCACAAGAAGAAGAAAAAGAAAAGTATTAAGCAGATTCCGACGCGGTTGAGCAAGCCCAAGCTCCCTAATCGGTGCCCCAAATTTACGAGGACGGGCAGTCGACGACTGAGTTCTTGAAACGACTTTGTCAAATCTGCAGAATCCTCATCGTTGCGTATAGACGAGCTCCACGACGACGTGGAGGTGGTGCAGGTGGTGGTGGTAGCGGGTGGTGGTGGCTGTAAAGGTGAGTATAACAGTGGCAATACCTTCCTGCCACCAACCCCACCTCCGCCACCACTTAACAGAAGCACAGAGGGAAGAAGTACTGGCGTAAAAGAAGGGGTAACTCTCGCGCTCATGACGTACGGTGGATAGAATCTAGAGTATCGCGCGAGAGGATCGGGCGGGAGGAAGAAGAGAGACGGTGGTAATCCTCCGCGGGATATCCTTGTCATTGGTTTACGTCGCTTGAATTTACCTCAATGCGGCATATCAGCGTCGTCATCGGGGCGCATTTGTAAATTCGTAAATTCTTCTAGCGTTTTGCTCGATCACGAATAGCGGAAGTCCAAGAGACGTTTACGTGTCTCTTTCACTTTTTTTATCCGAGATTAAATTCCTAAGATTTCCAGATTTTTTTCCCTTAATTTTTATTGTATTTTTTTATTTTCTCTCATCACATCGCTAATACTTCACGATTTAATTCTTTCTAGGAATATTCCGAAAAAGATTCACAACAAAATTTGTCGAATTAAAATAAAATAGGTATATTGGAAAAGTGCAAACAAAACTTTTCTATTTTCGCCAAGAAAAAAATTTTCAAATTGGTTAAAGAAAATCTATAAAATTGAAGCATTCTAAGACTGGTTATAAGCAATATTATGCAATAAACTATGTCAGAAGATGTTCAAATTTGCAGTAACATTTGGAAGAAGACAATGCATCACTCATGTCTTTATCCGTTTCCTCTCATTGGACTCTCCTGCCGAGAGAAAGTCCCTGACAGAGAGGCGCTAACTACCACGCAATTTGAAGTCATGGTACGCCGCTCAATATATCGATTCCCGAAAATTGTGCCACGAATAGAAAAGTACGTGTTCGTCTCGCTCGTACGGTGTCGAGTGGCCACTTATCGAAAGAGTATACACACGCGTCGATGTGTACGTGTGTGCAGATGCAATCCCGCGCGTACATACATACTTATGCATGTACAAGTGCGAATTATAGGAGAAAACGGCATATAGAAGACAGAAGACAAAAGGGAGGCAAAACTCGCTTCAATCTTATGCATATTTGAAGCATAAAAATAAAGAAGGAGACCGCGAACAATCGGTTCTCTTTATCTTCTTCATGTAGCTACGTCACTACGAAATTCATATTGATTCAATCATTTTCACTTCTACCTTGGAATTAATTCTATTGATGCTCCATGACCTGAAAGAAATTAATTTACTCGCGGTCTCATTAGCAGTATTTGTAATTAATTAATTGCATCGCGATTGAAGGCGCAGTTTTTATTTTTTGTATTTCGACGTGATTAAGCGATTTCCGTGGCCTCATGATCTTTATGTGTATCGCTCTTAATTAAGTACTCTCGAGAATGAGATTCTTCATTTAGCATCTTCGCTCTACATAGATTCAGAGTGTCTCGAAATTATGGAAGGGACGAAACTTTTAATTTTACTTTAAATTTAGGAGTTTCTCTTAAAAATTTTGCTATGTGTATAAATATATTGACAATCATTTTTAATATTTTAATTTAAAATCTATCTAATCTAATTTAATTCGAAATTCAATATTTTGTCTCTTAAAGAATTTGACATATGCATATTCATATTTATAAGTGACAGTTATTTTAATTAATAATTATTTTTAATTATAATTAAATTTACAGTGCGGATACTTTAGCGAACTATTGTGCAAATTGGTATCCTCATAGGTAATTCTTAATGGGCTTTTTTTCCGAACCGCAACAATCAGGTCATCGGGCTTGGGACAGCATTGGGAATACTGGATTGTGCCGCACCACTCGACGTGCCCCTTGTACAATTCGTTTCCTGGCGCATTCTCTTACCCTCATGCGACGACTGCATTCTATCGATATCGCTATTACATCTCTCGCATACGGCTTTAAGATTAACGGTTATTTACACATAGCCGCAAACACTCGTACGTCGTACTTTCCTCCGCGAGGGAAAACAGTCGGACAAATTGAAGAAAAAAAAATAAAGGAAAATCCTTCAGAAATATCGATCTGAATAAAACTAACTTTCTATGCATTGTATTTAGAGCGCTAATGCATATCAAACTGTATTCTTGCATAAATAGAAGATATGATTTTTTTTTTCATTTCTTCTCTCTCTTTCTTTCTTTTCACACGTACTTTCGCTGAATAATCTAAGGAAAATTATAAATAAAATTAACGTTTATTATACTGTATATTACATTTGTATCATATAGCGTGAAATAAAAAAAGACTTAAGAATTTATCTGATATTTATTAATCTGATGGAAAAATAGAATTTTTTGCTAGGATAATTTTATTACCTTATTATAGCAAATTGTAAGTGAAAAAGCGAAAGAATATAATATTAATCGAGCATTGAGAGAGCACGAGAATAATGCGACTAATAGTGCATGAATTAATCTTTAATGGAGAACATGAAAATTTTACTGCACTTTATTTAATTTTTGACATCAGATGATTTGACTGAAGATGACGGAAACGTAAATTATGTGTATTGATGACGTAAAAAGAAAGTATCGCCGAAGAAAGATTATTGTTGCATGTAACTGCTACTGATGGCTCGGTGAACGACGACAAAATCGATCACAAGTGCTGGCGAAAGCTCTCGGATATCACTCGGTTAAGAGAGTGATTACATCAAAAGATTCGTGACATCATTTGAAGCACCGTTGTCAAATGTTCGAAGACACAGCCGGCGAAGCTTCGACAAGGCAGAAGAAATCGACTCTAAAACGAAAGAAATGTGTTCCGTCAGAGATCGAGAAAAAAAAACAATATTCGCATTTTGTAAGAAGTACGCGCGTAATTAGACGTTTCCTCTTCTTAATCTTTTTTTTTCGGTAATTCTCGATCGCACTTCCTATTGTGCTAAATTAGCGAAGTTTCGACTCTCGAAACGAGATACACGTACGTTTCGCAACATACGAGTTCTCGTGCCTCTTTTTTTCTTTTTTTTCCGCGAACGTCAGCTAGAGGCGCTTTCGATACAGGGAGGAGGTACAGGAGAGAGTGAAAGAGAGGAAAAGGTGGTTGAGATCGGAGTATCGAGGTAGCCGTGGGAGGCTCTCCGCGAGGTAGTCGGAGACGATGCACGATAAGCACGCTCCATCCCCTTTCTCTGACCTCAGACTGTCTCTCCGCGTTTTGCGCGCTCGACTCGAGACCAGAAGTGTTCACCCACACCCATCGCCCTCCGTCTATTATTTTCGACCGATTGCCGATTGTCGTGTAACTGCCGACGTAAGAATTCTTCTTATGCATCTGCTACGCGGAGTTCACCGGTATTCCGAATTGCAGATTTGTTTCAGCCTGCGCAGTTATTTGTAACTTGTCCGGAATGTTATTTCGAAATATTACACGGCAATAATTAAATTATTGTATAAACTGAGAGTGACGAAACAATTAAAATATTTTTCTTATTTATCAATCATTATAAATTAATTGTTATTAATTATTATTAATTAAAATCCGATTGATATGTTTTCGGAAAAATAAAAATTATTCAGAAGATAATTTATGTAAGCGAAAATAATAATGCTTGTCGCTTTTTTGATATTATACTTATAGTTATACTTATAGTTAAGAATATAAAATGCAAAGACTTATTTTTTTTTAACATATCGCATAATCTGCTACTTGTGTATTATTTTTTTTTTAAATTCCTAACATCTGTTAAAATATTGCATTGCCATTATGCAATAAAATAAAGCATTTAAAATAAAATATTTCAAATGTATTATGCAAGCTAAATTTAGCTTCTATTTTAGACATATTTATTATTTAGAGAGAAAATGAGAACAGAACTATTTATTCCACATTCCATTCCATACACATATAAATATTATGTCTGATTCGTGCGAATTTTTTACACTTACGATGCATTTATCATACTTATAATTCAGATGTACCTTTTATCGATAGTGACAAAAATGGATATACATTGTCGATGCTAAAACGGACGTAGACAGCAGCACTATACGGGCTGGCTTTATCCATGATCCACGATTCTTACCAAGAGAGGTCTCCGTATTCTCTTCCTTTAACTTTAATCAATTCTACGTTTTGTTTTGTATAATTCCAGCAAAACTTTTGAATTTATCGCGCATATTATTTTATTTTATTTTAANTGCAAAGAGTAACCCCCAATAAAACAATACGTGAAATCGACGTTATTGTCACATGAGATCCACGTGCAAATGTGGATTCCATCTGGCAATAACATGCATTTCACGTGTACTGTTTTATCAGGACTCTACTCGAAAGAATCTGTAATCGAAAAAAGGAAACAAATAAAATGAAGACATTATATCTAATCAAACTTATTATGAACTTATGTAATTTCAAATATAATGATAAGATAGTTAAAGCGCGTATAGGCATTGTCAAAATAACTTTACTTTAAATATCTTTAACAAACTTTTAGCATTCGAAAAGTACTTTTTAATTTACATTTCTTGCTTACTATAATTAATTCACCGACAATACTTAATTTTCTTCAATTTAATATATACTAATTCCATTAAGATAATTAATTTATATTAAGGTTCTTGCCAGGACAGGAAAAAAGAGACAAGGAAACATGAAAGGCAACACACTCGATTAAGTTCTAACGAATAATTTATTCGATCAATTCCATCATATCACAAAAATAAAGATGAAAAAAAGAAATGCAAACACGAATGTCTCTAGTCTTGCATGGAGAAAGAATAATAACATAAATGGAACATGAAAAGTAATGCGTAAATTTAAGATAGATGTAGGAACGTTTCATAGAAATATACACATATTAACGTATACACATATATACGCGATTAAAGTCCTAGAACCCTCGGCTCTCTACTTCTTGTCCTTCTTCTCCTGCGTCTTCTCCTGCGCCTTTTCCTGCGCCTTCTCTTGCACCTTCTCCGGGATCGCCGGCTTGCCAGTGCACTCGATTTTAATCGCGCGCTCGTTCTGCGCCTTCGGCTGATTCTTTCTGGGCGCGGTGATGCTCAGCATGCCGTCCGACGACAAGCTCGACGACACCTGATCAATATCGCACTGCTTCGGTATCATGTATTTGCGCACAAACTGCCGCGAGATCCAGCCGTGCTCGTCCTGCTTCTCCTCGTGCTTCGCCTCGACTATGACGAACTTGTCCACGACCTTGACATTGATCTCCTCCGGCTTGAACTGTTGCACGTCCAGGATCACCTGGAACTTGTCCTTGTCGGCCTTAACGGTCGACACGCCGCCGTCGTTTTCCCTGCTGCGCAAAAGCTCGCCCCAGGGTCGGTAGTAGATCAATGGCGACTGACGGGCACGTCGGTCGCGATGTTGCATCGCGATGCGATCGAGGATGCTCGGGTGAGCCAGCTGATCCGGATGGATGCCCAGGCCGAAGTTCTGATCCAAGAGCCGGTGCGGGTACTCCAGGTCCTCCCACCAGTCGGAGAACAGCAGCGGTACCAGAGACATGTTGGCTTCCTCCAGAAAGAACGGAAAAAGACACAGATGCGGCAAAGTCTCGTACAAAATTTGACGGTTTAATTAGCTTAGACTCTCAGATTTCAAGCTGATGCGCTCAACTATGATTCGCAACGATCCGTATTGATCACACTCGCGATTGCTTTCTGTCTAACCGCCGGCGCGCGCGGCATTTTATAATCGCGACGACCGACGCGCCGTACACGCGTGCGCGCGCGACGAGGAGAAGGGTACGGAACGTCGCGCACCTTCGAGAACGTTCGCGAATCGATTACGCGCGCACGTTCGAGAATGTGCTAGCGCGTTCGCGATCACGCTTACGCGCTTCCGCCTCCGTTGCCCGTCCACCCCTCGGACTTCACGACGTAGCGGCAACTTGAAGACGACGAAGTCGCTCGCCGGCCCCGAATTTCGACGCCATGAAGAGAATGAATGCCGGCCGTTGATTCGCGACAATAGACACCGGCGGTTAAACTCAATGGGAGTATATCGGTTTCTATTCTTCACAGTAAGGTGATCTTAAGGGTCGTTTTCAGTAAGGTGATTTGAGAGACGTGTTGGGCAAAACTGAGCAAAATCTGATTGAGAAGCTTCGATCAGTTACGAAATTTTTTGATTAATCAGATTATAAGAATTATAAAAGAATTATAGAGATGTTAAAAAAAGCTGAAACTATTGATTTCAAAATGCAATTGTTAATCAATTAGGTGAATGATTTGATTATAAAAAAATTTTACTTTAATACGAGAAATAGATTTTAAATTTTAATTATTCAATTAGATTAAAGACTGAATGATTTTAATATTATGAAATCATGAATTATCACAATGGCTACATTTCTTGTACTTAAATTGAACAATTTACTAAATAATTATTGAACGTAAATACAAACATAAGATAGTACTATAAAAATCAATTCAATGACGCATCAGGTTACGTTCCAGACTATCATTTTATTTGTTTTTTAATGCAAGTCTGTGCAATAATTATATTCGTATGCAATTGAATATAATGCGCTGTATACAGTTTTTATTTGCATCTATGGAAGTGCGCGATTATCTGCACGGCAAAATTTAATGGTAGTTTTAATAAGGTTCTGAACGAATGAGATTATGTAGGTGTAAAAAGAAGTATTTAAAAGATGTCGCAAAGACAGTAAAAATAGGTTTTACAATTTTACATCTCCAGCTTACAATTTTATGTTTATTATTATTAATATATATTACGTATTATTATTTCAGATATTATTATTCAGCTAATTGTTATATGCATGTATGTTGCATTTATGTACATATAGTGAATAATAATATCCTGCCAAATTGAATTAAAAATATTTTAAAATAATTAAATATTTTATGATATTTTAAAAACCATATA
Source organism: Tetramorium alpestre (assembly GCA_021460005.1). Classification (NCBI taxonomy): domain Eukaryota; kingdom Metazoa; phylum Arthropoda; class Insecta; order Hymenoptera; family Formicidae; genus Tetramorium; species Tetramorium alpestre. Next base: position 664,211 of record JAJVSH010000099.1, read on the forward strand.
AAGCGTATAAAGATATGAAAAATATAAAATATATAAAAAAAACAATTATAAAAAAAATAATAGATTTTAATCTTTAATTGATAAGATGAAAAAATTGGCGATAAAAGTTTCTTTTTAAGTATTATGTTAATTGTCTTTGTTTTTATCAAAGAATTATTTTTAAAAGCTTTCGTTCTTTTGTATCCAAAAAAATGAAGAGAGTACGAGACAAATCATCATTGCATTAAAATTTTTAATTATTTATTCATATTGAATTGAGATAAAAATTGAAAGACAAACTGTATATTTTGATAATTTATTTTCATTAACTTTGTTAAGGATCAGTTTGTAAAAATTTTTCTTTCGATAAAAAATTTTTCTCGTACCTTTATCACAATCGAATTAAAAGCCTATGGAGGTATGGACAGAAAGGCATTTTAAACAACAAGCATTTCCAAACGACTCTAATTCGCTATCTAGAGACGAATATTTCTAGAGATATTCATTTAATCTCGCTGCGAAGTCCTTGGATCCGCGCATGTATAAACAGTGTGGCGAGAGAAAGATAGAGAATGTCCATTCAACCTCTATGGAATATTGTCGAGTTAATCGCGAAAACATTCAAAGTTTCAGCGGTAACAATTTTTCACTTTATCATTATATATTTTTCGGATTGATATCTGATAACGCTTTACCGCTAAAGCGACGCAAGCTATTTGCAAAGCATACGTGTATGTACATTAGAAAATGATAAGCATCAAGGTGATAGACCTAAATAGAACCGACTTTTATTTTTAAATGATTCGATAATCTCGAATTATTTAATGAATGATAAAATTGCAAAAAGTATTAAAAAATTTTCAGATTTCTTACAGATTTTTAAACCATTTTCTGCAAATATATATCTACATTAATTAATGATATGACGATTAACATATCACTGAAACGTTAAACATCGCGAATTAATTTCTTATCTTACTCTTCATCAGTCATTCTAGAAATTTTTGGAAAATTAATTTCTTGCATTCTTTTTTTTCCGTTATGTAACATTCTATTTGAATTCTATCAGCATCTAACGTTGTTCTCTTCATTTTGTTTAAATAAATTTATGGTCGATTAATAGAAATCATATATATTTAACTCTTCAATCATCGCGCGATTTTTCATTAGTATCTTTGATTGATATATCTCCATATAAAGTCAATTTATATTTTTTGAAATTATATAATTTATTCAGACTTTCAAAATTCAAACAGTAAAGTTTATATTTTATCACGAAAAAATACGGTTTATTAAACATCGGAGTTGTAAAGACTGCACGATGACTAAAGGATTAAGTTAAAAAAAATATACGCTTCTATTCCTGCACAATTTTTTTACTTTTTCACACCGAATGTTTTTAATTAGCTAATAATGACGATTCAGAAAATTCGAGTTTCTAAAAAAGAGAATCGATCAAAATTGTTTTGATCTATATAAAATTTCAATAATTTTCAATAAATTCTATAAATTAATTATTGGCGACAATAAATGCGTGGAAGTATTAAGAAGGCGCGACTTAATACTAAACAAAGATAGAATGTAAAAATAATCTTTAATATGCGACTTTGTAGGTCCATAGCCTGCACATTTATTAGAGTTTGTTCTATAAATATCACTTCGTCGAGGTCAAGTTGAATTTGTTTACGATGCAATGCTCAGCTCTATCAGCTGAGTCACAACTATGCTCTTTGATAAACAAAATTTTCAAACAAGTCATATTGCCAATAAATTTTGAGTGTATATATATTTCTATGCTGTCAGCAAAATTTAGAATTCAAATATAGTGCTACATAATGGAAGAAAAAAAGAATGCGAGAAACGAAAGAGAAAAAAAGTAACATCATTATCAAACCGTTGTTACCAAAAAAAAAGTAACGATAACGGCATTACAAGTAACGCGTTACTTCCTAACCCCGATTCTACGCTTTGTTTTGTATAATTTCAGCAAAACTTTTGAATTTATCGCGCACATTATTTTATTCTATTTTAAATGCAAAAAGTAACTCTACTCTCAAAAGAATCTATAAACTAAAAAAGGGAACAAATAAAATAAAGACATATCTAATCAAACTTATTATGAATTTATATTATTTCAAATATAATGATAAGAAAGTTAAAACGCGTATAGGCACTGTCAAGATAATTTTACTTTAAATATCTTCAACGAACTTCTAACATTCGAAAAGTACTTTTTAATTTACATCTCTTGCTTACTATAATTCATTCACTGACAATACTTAATTCTCTTCAATTTATATACTAATACCATTAAGATAATTAACTTATATTAAAGTTTTCGCTAGGAAATACAGGACAGGGAAAAAGGTACACATGAAAAGCAACATACTCGATTAAGATCTAACGAATAATTTATTCGATCAATTCCATCATCTCACAAAAATAAAGGTGAAAAAAGAAATGCAAACACGAATGTCTCTAGTCTTGCATGGAGAAAGAATATATAAGAACAATATAAATGGAATATGAAGAGTAATGCGTAAATGTAAGATAGATGTAGGAACGTTTCATAGAAACATACACATATTTACGTATACACATATATACGCGATTAAAGTCCTAGAACCCTCGGCTCTCTACTTCTTGTCCTTCTTCTCCTGCGTCTTCTCCTGCGCCTTTTCCTGCGCCTTCTCTTGCACCTTCTCCTGGATCGCCGGCTTGCCGGTGAACTCGATCTTGATCGCGCGCTCGTTCTGCGCCTTCGGCTGATTCTTCCTGGGCGCGGTGATGCTCAGCATGCCGTCCGACGACAAGCTCGACGACAACTGATCGATATCGCACTGCTCCGGTATCATGTATTTGCGCACAAACTGCCGCGAGATCCAGCCGTGCTCGTCCTGCTTCTCTTCGTGCTTCCCCTCGACTATGACGAATCTGTTCACGACTTTGACATTGATCTCCTCCGGCTTGAACTGTTGCACGTCCAGGATCACCTGGAACTTGTCCTTGTCGGCCTTAACGGTCGACACGCCGCCGCCGCTTTCCCTGCTGCGCAAAAGCTCGCCCCAGGGTCGGTAGTAGATCAGCGGCGACTGGCGAGCACGTCGGTCGCGCTGCTGCATCGCGATGCGGTCGAGGATGCTCGGGTGAGCCAGCTGATCCGGATGGACGCCCAGGCCGAAGTTCTGATCCAAGAGCCGGTGTGGGTACTCCAGGTCCTCCCACCAGTCGGAGAACAACAGCGGTACCAGAGACATGTTGGCTTCCTCCAGAAAGAACGGAAAAAGACACAGATGCGGCAAAGTTTCGTACGAAATTTGACAGTTTGGTTAGCTCAGACTCTCAGATTTCAAGCTGATGCGCTCAACTATGATTCGCAACGATTCGTATTGATCACACTCGCGATCGCTTTCTGTCAAACCACCGGCGCGTGCAGCATTTTATAGTCATGGCGATCGTCGCGCCGTGTACGCGTGCGCGCGTGACGCGGACGGGGAGACCGGTACGGAACATCACGCATCTTCGAGAACGTTCGCGGATCGATTACGCACGCACGTTCCAGAACGTACTAGCGCGTTCGCGATCGCGCTTCTGCCTCTGTTGCCCGTCTTCCCCTCAGCGCTCAGACTCCTCGACGTAGCAACGATTTGAAGACGACGAAGTCGCTCGCCGCGGGTTCGAAATCCGAATTTCAACGCCGCGAAGAGAATGAATGCCGGCCTTCGCGACAATAGACACCGGTGGTTAAACTCAATAGGAATATACCGGTTTCTATTCTTCACATTAAGGTGATCGTAGAGAGTTTGTTTTCTTTTCGGGGATCTAATTGTAAGAAAGATCTGTGTTGGGTAAAAATGAGTGAAATCTGATTGAGAAGCTTCGGTCAATCTGATCGCGAAATTTTTCAATCAATCAAATTATATGAATCCTAAAAGAATTATAGAGATGCTAAAAAAAGCTGAAACTTTTGATTTCAAAATGCAATTGTTAATTGATTAGGAGAATTTGATATTATAACAAAATTTTGCTTTTTTTATATGACAAATAGATTTTTAATTTCAATTATTCAATTAGATTACAGACTGATTGATTTTAATATTATGCAATCATGAATCATCACAATGGATACATTTCTTGTATCTTAAATTGTATTTCTTGTATCTTGTATACTTAAATTGAATGATTTACTAAATTATTATTGGACGTAAACATGAACATAAGATAGTACTATACAAATTAGTTTAATGACGCAACAGATTGTATTCTAGACTATCATTTTATTTATTTTTTAGTGCAAGTCTGTGCAATAATTCTATTCGTATGCAATTGAATATAATGCTGTATGCAATTCAGTATTTCTATTTGTATCTATTTGGAAGCGCGCGATTATCTGCAAGGTAAAATTTAATGGTCGTTTTAACAAAGTTCTGAACGAATAAGATTATAAGTACGTGTAACAAGAAATATTTTACAGATGTAAAAACCTTTTTTACTATCTTTGCAACATCTTTTAAATACTTCTTTTTACACCTACAATTTTACATCTACAGCTTACAATTTTATGTTTATTATTATTAATACATATTACGTATCATTATTTCAGATATTTAGCTAATTGTTATATGCATGTATGTTGCATTTGTATATAGTGAATAATATTATCCTGTCAAAGTGAATTAAAAATATTTTAAAATAATTAAATATTTTAAGATAGTTTAAAAAACCATATAAAGATATGAAAAATATGTAAAAAAGAAACAATTATGAATAAAATAATAGATTTTAATCTTTAATTGATAAAATGAAAAAATTGACGATGAAAGTTTCTTTTAAGTATTATGTTAATTGTCTCTTTCTTTTTATCAATGAATTTTTTTTAAAAGATTTTGTTCTTTTGTACCCAAAAAAAAACGAAGAGAATAAAAGATCATTGTATTAAAATTTTTAATTATTTATTCATACTGAATTGAAGTAAAAAAAACAAACTGTAAATTTTGATAATTTAATTTCATTAATTTTGTTATGGATCAGTTTGTAAAAATCTTTTTTTCGATACAAAATTTTTTCTCGTACTTTTACCACATCGAATTAAAAATCTGTGGAGGTATGGACAGAAAGGCATTTTAAACGACAAGCATTTCCAAACGACTGCAATTCGCTGTCTAGAGACCAGCGAATATTTCCCGAGATATTCATTTAATCTCGCCGCGATGTCCTTGGGTCCGCGCATGTATAAACAGTGGCGAGAGAAAAATAGAGAATGTCCATTCAATCTCTATTGAATATTGTCGAGTTAATCGCGAAAACATTCAAAGTTTCAGCGGTAACAGCTGTTTCACTTTATTATTATATATTTTTTGGATCGATATCTGATAACGCTTCACCGCTAAAGCGACGCTTAACAGTTCTGGATTTTTCTTCTGCATTGCACGGTTACGTGGCGCTGTTTGCAAAGCATACGTATACATTGGAAAATGATAAGCGTCAAGGTAATAAATAAAACCGTCTTTTATTTTTAAATAATTCGATGATCTCGAATTATTTGAATTATTTGAATGAAAGAATTGCAAAAAGTATTAAAAAATTTTCAAATTTCTTCCAGATTTTTTAATCTTTTTGTACAAATATATCTATTTTAGTTAATGATATGACGATTAATATATCACTGGAACGACAAACATCGCGAATTAATTTCTTATCTTACTTTTCATTAGTTACTCTAGAAATTTCTGGAAATTTCGTTTTTCGCATACTTTTTTTCTTCTATTATGTAATACTATATTTGAATTCTAGATTTTTACTGACATAACATAGAAATATATATACATTCAAAATTTATTGGCAATATGTCTTGTTTGAAAATGATCTTGTTTCTCGAAGAGCATAGTTATGACTCAGCTGATAGAGCTGAGCATTACATCGCAAGCAACCTTAACTTGACCTCGACGGAGTGATATTTATAGAACAAACTCTAATAAATCTGCAGGCTAAGGACCTACAGAGTCGCATATTAAAGATTATTTTTACATTCTATCTTTATTGAGTATTAAGTCGAGCTTTCTTAATACTTCCACGCATTTATTGCTGCCAATAATTAACAGCCGATGAACATACGCTCGATTGCTTTTTTTCTATTAACGATAGTCAAAAGGGAGATGCGCTCAATTATTTTTTCTTATTTATTAAAAGCTATTGAAATTTGATATAGCAAACAATTTCGATCGATTCTCTTTTTAGAAACTCGAATTTTCTGAATCGTCATTAAGAACTATTTAAAAATATTCGGTGTGAGTAAGTAAAAAAAATTGTACACGAATAGACGCGTATGTTTTTTTAACTTAACCCTTTAGTTATCGTGCACGGTCTTTACAACTCCGGTATTTAATAAATCGTATTTTTTCGTGATAAAATATAAACTTTACTGTTTGAATTTTGAAAGTCTGAATAAATATTATATAATTTCCGAAAAATATAAATTGATTTTATATGGAGATGTATCAATCAAAAATACTTATGAAAAATCGCGCGACGATTGAAGAGTTAAGTAGATATGATTTCTATTAATCGAACATAAATTTGTTTTAATAAAATGAGGGGAATAATGGAATTGGATGCTGATAAAAACTCGTTTATTTTATTATAGATATAAAATCACAACTACATTTCTTTCAAGAATGGACTGTTATGGCACGTAACATTTCAGTAATACGTCCAAAAAGAAATGTAAGTAACTACAATAAGGAATGTATTATAGCGAGCAATGTGTAGTCTTATAGAAGTGCAGAGTGTAAAACGTGCAAATTACGTATAAAGTAAAAAGCAAAAAAAAAAAGATTCCGTAATTCAGTCTATCATTTCTCGGGCTTCGGTCCTGCTTCCTGTGCCTGCGTCGCCGTCACTTCCTCTCGAACCTCGTTGTCCTCCGCATTCTTCTCGACAGCCGCTCCAGACGCGCCAGCTGTTGCTCCAGATGCGCCAGCTGCTTCGGATGCGCCAGTCTGACTGTTAGAAGAAACGCTCGCCTGTCCAGTCTGCTCGATCTGAATGACTTTTTCCTCCGCCGGCTTCAACGCCACCGTGACTACCAGGATGCCGTCGCTCGATATCGTGGATTGCACCTGGTTCTCGTCGGCTCGACCAGGTAGCAGAAATTGTCTCACGAACTGCCGGGTCACGACGTTGTTCTCGTCTTGCTTGTCCTCGTGTTTGCCCTTGATGATCACCGAACGGTCCACCACCTTGACGGTGATCTCCTCCGGTTTGTAGTGCTGCACGTTCAATGTGATCTTGAAGGTATCGTCTTCGATGGTCGTGCTACCGGTGATGTGCTCCTTCAGATCCTTGAGCCAGGGTCTGTAGTAGAAATCCAGAACCCCGCGGTCAAAACTAACCGGGTAGTAGCGATCGAGGACGCGAGAAACTAAATCTTCCGGTCGGACAAAGCTCGTTCTACCGACAGTTGGGTTCAGCCCGTCGAAGGGAGCATCCAGGCCCAAGTGGAGGTTTGAGAACAATAGCGGCAGGAGATACATGATGCTGTCGATGGGTTCTTTACTTGCTTACGAAGTATCGGCTCTCTTTCTCTCGATTGTTGTCGGACGAAGATGCAACTGGCTAATGCCGCTGCTTGCGCACGATACAATGCCTCGCGTACTCGCACAGGGAGATTTCACAACTGACACGGGGTCTGTCGTAGCGCTATTTATGTCAGACGGTTTTCGGCCCGGGTGGGGAGGTACATTCTGTAACGTTGCAGGGCTTTGGGAAATTACCGCGCATGGAAGTTGCACTCGCAGTTAAAATGGATCCTCCGCCAATCTGCGCAACCCTCTTTCCGTGCAATCAACGATCGTCGGTGAACGGGGATACGCTCAATTGTTCCTTTCTGTTTATCGATAACTATTCGTTTCGAACTTCGGCGTTGTTAAGATTCTTTATCGATAATCTTCTCGTATTTCAGAAAACTTTTACAAATCGTTTTTTTTTTCGGATCAAAGATCGATGTTTTACTAATAATCTATATTAGAGATTTTATACAGATTTAAAAACGTCAAAACTGAAAAAGGAAGAATTAGCATCTATTAGAAAATATTTTGAAGAACCACGTCAGAATTGAGCCACGTCAGTAGCACAGAAGAAAAAACATGATGCAATTCACTCGCATTTGGCGATGAAACAAATCGAAATATGAAAAGTCAGTACAATGAAAAAGCAATTGTGGAAATTACTATATATTTAATAATATTTGCAATTATAACGCTTTCAATCATCATCGTATATGCAAAGAGTGGAAAAAACATGCAAGTTTGATCAGAAAAGTGCATTATCGATATAAATAATTGCAAATTATATTCAAGTTAACTCCTTAAAAAAAACCTGGAAGAATTATTCAATCCTTTCTTGCAAAATAATAAAAAATAATAATGTGAGATTTAATATAAATATTAAAAAACATTATTATGATAAAATAATTAAAATGATTTTTGTCTTATTTATCAGATAATTTCCATGAGAGTGTTGCAAGAAATATAAATCTTGTAATAATAAAATAAAGATTTTTTTTTTTTCAAATTAAAGTCTTCAAATAATCTTTAGAGAAGAGAAAGAAAAATCTCTAAAGAGATTTTTTTTCGGTATCATTCTATATCTATAGTAAAGATTTTATTAAAAAATATATATATAAATATATATTTTTAAAGACGAAATTGAGCCACGTCAGTGGTACAAAAGAAAAATATGACGCAATTCACTCACATTTGGCGCTTAAGTAAGTCGAGATGACGTGGAAAGTCAATATGATGATTGAATGAGCAAAAGTAATTATCATTTATTTAGCAATATCACCCAATTCATCCATCATTTATACAAAGAGTGGAAAAAAACGTTTGGCCAGAAAATTATTCATTGTTTATCAGTTGTACATCAATAATTAAAAATTACGTGAACTCTCGTAACTTTTTACAATATTTATATTAACTAAGATTTTATGCTGAATGTCTTATCATGTATTACAAAAAGTAATATAAAATATCGTATAAAGTTTTCAATGTACTAGAATATTCTAAAAAATAGTAAAATGGTATATCGATACATACTGGTAAATGGTGTTAACATTGAAGAAAATAATACGCATCATCGATATCGTTATCTACAAAATTTATTGCCAAGAAACATTGTGTTTGAATGTATGTACGTTATTTAAATATTTTCGCTCATATACACTTCGTAAAGTCCTTGACCATTCATTCGCCAACATGTTGAATGTTCATGATTCATGAGCAATAACGAGCATGTTACAAAATATTGAATATTCCAGAATTCATTAAAGGAATCATTTTATCAGTTTTATTACAAATATTTTCAAGAATATTTGAAAATGAACAAATATTTGGATAATAAAGTTTATTAGATTATTCTTAGATTTTTTTAATGTTCTAATAATTTGCTATTAAAAAAAGAATAACGCAATTTTTATGAAACAATTAATTATATCAGAATATATTTGCAAAATTCTAAGGCTTCTATCGAAATAAAGTCCTTTTGCCTTTTATCTTCAATAATAACAAATTTATACATTTTTAATGCACAATTAACACATATTGCATTATTAAATATTAATATTCATATTGTACATATAGCCCCATTTATTTTACTCTCACATTTTGTATTTAAGTTTTTCATCATCCTTTTTTTTAACATCCAAATATATATTTCTATTTTGTTTCATATAAAACGCTATGTATGGAGTATATAGAATATACTCTATCTGCCTAATGCTCTTAAGGCCCCTAAGGCTCTTACAGTTTCTTTTCTCTTGTCAGTCGTACTTCTCCGGGAGATATGCATACTTTCGTCGAGACAATGTCTTTACTATCATAACGCTACAATACAACAATAAGTAAAGCAAAACCTATAGAAGATACGAAAGAAAGAATCATTAACAGGATCGAGAATACTTAAGTGTTAATTGTGGAAGATATGTAAGTTTGAAATATTTAAATTTAAGAATTTAAAATTATAACAAGCTAAAAATAAAAGAAATCGAGATAGAAATAAAATAAGCTGAATCGGAATTAAAAAACTGTATACATAAGATAATAATTGCACTGCAAGATAATAAACAAATTTTAGAACGTTGTTAGATTATATTATCGATTGTTTATGTATATATGTTACGGTTATATCTTTATTAGTACGTTCCACTTATCGCTCGCTACGTTCGCAGAATCATTTCATCCTTATTGTTTAATAAATACTAAATAAAGATAGAAAATGATTTTACGAACTTTGTGAGCGATAAGTGGAACGCACCCTATGTATTGTAGATTACTTCTGCGATTGTCAGTTCAATTTAATATGATTAATAGCGTTATAAATATACATACAAAATTCCTATAAGTAACATATATAATTTAGTATGTATAGGAGTTTTATATTTTCTTAAATTACATTTTACAGCTTTATCTACTAAAGTTTGTTGTATAACAAGTTTTTCTACTTTTTTCTCCTAATTAATATCATTGTACAGAAGAAACCGAGACAGGCAGAAAATTATATATCTTTTTAAGTTTTGCAAGTATCTTTGCAATTAACTAAACATTTTTTTAAACTGTAGCGAATGAATTTCATGTGCTCATTTCGCCAAACAGAAAATATCGTTACACAGGTAGCGAAACGAAACGGTCAATAATCAATAACACACAACGGACTTAGAAAGCTTTGAAAATATATTTTTATTAGTCGTCAAATACTCGCCAAGGCGAGAGGTAATAAATAGAGGCGTGTTGCGGAGCGCGGTCTTTTCCTGCTGATCGTCTCCGCGATAATATCGTAGATCATTACGTGATCAAAACTCTTTTGTTCGCATGTAAAATGAATAAAGACTGGCTGATTATCGTGAATTTAGTGCAACCTAGTAAATTTAATGAGGTCATCGTTTTCTGACCGCCTGATATCTATTGCGCATCCTCTTGCGCTAACGCAACCCACAATAGCCAAAGTGGTGAAGGCCAGACGTGATCGTGAATTCTTTTTTCTGATTTTATTGAACGGACATAATTTGGTGACGAACTTTGAGAGACAGTTAGAAACTCGCGACCGGGAGTGAGTGTACAGACAGTGATGCCGGTCACGCGTGACAATGTGCCAGTGCAGCGGCGAGAGCATGTGTCCCCATGTCATCCCATAATTCTTCTTGCCAGTGATTTTCCATATGCCCCAAGTAGAATTTTTCGATCTTTGTGTATAGAATTAAGTCACCTGTTACAGCTGTTTACTACTGCTCGTGCGCTGATAACGTACTGATTATTAGTTTAATCTCACTCAACACGTGACCGGTGTTGTGTATACGTATACAGTGCCCATGCGTCGAGCGAAACATTTAATCTTTCGAGATGAGTCGCAGGAGCGAAGTTTCTGGTATGTTCCAATGAAATAATAATCATGAACAGCAAATACTCGAATCTTTAGCATAAACATGGATCTTATCTTAGAAAATGTAATAAGTAAATTCTCGAATTTCTTTTACATTAGACCCGGCATGAGTCATATTTCAGAAAATATGTATATGTATATATAAAAAAAAAATTAGATGGATACTATTTCTAAGAGAGAAAAATTGATTACGTTGAAAGAAAGTTAATTAAATCTTAATTTTTATTCTCTGGGATAGAAAATGTCAATTAAATCGTGATGATAGGCAACATTCACGTAGAATTAAATTCCCGTTTGTTACCAAGATAAAATTCTTCTTGAATTTTTTTTCGAATTATGAAATGAATTTTTCTTATAAGTAAAAATTTTTACTTGTCAGTGAGAAATGGTTGGTCAAATCGATGTCAAATCGATATCGATTCGACGTCTTTTCGATCTATTTAAATGAATTCTCACGGGTAAGGTTCGATACTTAAACTAATAAGAAAAATAAAGCTAACCACGCTAGATGTATGTATGTTGTACATACGTGCAGAAAAATATATTGTATTGTAAACAATATAGTGGAAACACAAACGTTTCGCGATTTGTAACGAGATCATCTTTAATGCTTGTGTGCAATAAAATGAGATATCGTTACATTTCAAATTTAGGACAAATGTCACAAAAAATTAATAATTGTTCCGATGTGTATATATTAAAAAAATAAGAAGTAAGTTAAGAAATATAAATAAAAAAATTATGGCAATCAGTTTTAAAAATAATAACGTTATATATTAAATAACGTTAATATTAAATTAACGTTATATATTAAATATATGATCGTAAGGAATAGTCTGTAAATTAAGAATTAGAATCTGACTCGAAGCAAAACAACATATTTTCCGATGTTTCTAGAAATATATTTCTAGATTGTGCTATTCTAACAATCGACGATTAGCGCGCAGAATTACCAACGACAGCTAAGGCGTCTCGATGACCGCGCGCTCTAGACTCCGCCTTTTGTTCTGGCGGCTTCTAGATTCCTCCACTTCGTGACAGTTCGTGACTCAACGGCTTCAAATTTTAAATGCGGCACGAGCCGGCACAAAGCGACACAGAGAGCAACACAAAGCGTCGTGAAAAAGTCGTTAACGTTTGGCAACGAGAAGACGGATTTATCGAAATTTCGTCCATTATGTGGCATTAAGGATCGCGTTTCGGATTCTATCTCATACATTGTCCTACACCGTCAGATTCGTAAGAACATTCAAGATGAGCGAGGAAAACGAGAAGAATGTGTTACACGTGGAAATATGTCAACATGCCAGCAGGTACTTGTTTATTTCATTGTTAAGACTGTTTGGACATGTATTTTGTCGACAGGATATATCAGGATCATAAATACATGTTAAGATTCTTAGAATTGTCTCATTTGTTACTGTTGGGGGAGGGGGGTATTTACATTGCCATTAACCTAGCAACAGTGCCTTTGTCACTATCAGATACCATGCACTATCTCTTCTTTTCGATCGCTATGTCCTTTTTAATCAATCTTTTCTTAAATCTGGGTGTTAGCTCCTCTTCTTTTCTAATATACTGACTCTCAATCCTCTTTTTTTCACTATTCCTTGATCCTCGCTATTTGTTCTTATTTCTCACTAAATTGCTATCTTTGTGTGTGTCTATAGAATATCTGTTTATGTATGTCTACAGTGTAATGAGCTTACAATTAGATCCGTTGGTTTGCTAGGCCCAAATGACTGTGCAGATCAGTCAGTCTTGTGGGAAATTGTTACTGTTATATTGATGTTGCCCTTAAAAGGATTATCCAATTCTTTTTTGNAAAATTTTTTGCAATAAATGTTAAGAGGCATTGTCATGNTAAAATAATTAAAGTGATTTCTTAATCTTATTCATCAGATAATTTTTATGGAACTATTGAAAGAAATCTTGTAATAGTGAAATAAAGACTAAAGCTGCGTTCGGAAACACCATTCAGGTGCACCATTTTCTCCTTGTTCAATTCTACATAAGTAACAAAGATAGAACAATGTGTCCACCCGAGTAAAGTTTCCGAATGCAGCTTAAATGTATTCCTTATGAAATAATACGTTTTTTCAAACTAATTTGAAACAATTTGAAACAATTTATAAGATTGATAATTAAAGACGATCTAATAATTATGATCAATTTCAGTAGGACTTAAATTTGCATTTAATTGTATCTGGAATATAAGGAAGTATTACAGTGACTTTATTTCAATTTAATAAAATTAAATGATTTATTTTTATTCTATTGTTTTAGTATTTTGTCCAGAGCCATAATTGAAGAAACTGTAAATACAGAACTACAAATGTTGGAAGATATTTCACTCGATGCCATTTTGTATGGTAAAGATTTTTCAGATACAGTTATAAAACATCATGTCGAATCTGTTATTTGTACGTCTGACTATGTGGAGGTATTGTTAGTTTTCACATTAATTTATTGCAATAAGGTTTTGCACTTGCATTATAAATGTATCCATATTTATTTCAGAGAGGAACAGTTAAAGTTCGTGGAGCTACTATTAAATATTATGTCTATAGACTGACACAGGAGGATGCTGCCATAGAAACAATGAAGTGTGACTCTGACGAATTGCCAGTTGCATCTCACTGGTTGTTACCTGCACAGGAATTTCACTACATGTGGGAAAATCTGTATTATGATTGCGATATAAAGAATAACGTTAGTAAATTTAATAGATAATTTATAAAATAATTTCTCTGTATGTATTATCACAGTTACTTGCAGCATATTTCGTAAAGTGATTTTATATCAGTTTTTATATTTTTAATTTTATTTCTTTTTTTTTAGTTATTACGTTTCGTGGAGACTACAATGTTATTTTCTGACCACGCTGTTAATTCTAACATTATAAGCTGGAATAAAGTGGTGTTGTTACATGGCCCTCCAGGTACAGGCAAAACCAGTATGTGCAAAGCCCTCGCTCAAAAAGCTGTCATTCGTATGGGAGATCGTTTTACTCATGGAAAATTCATAGAAATTAATAGTCACAGCTTATTTTCAAAATGGTTTTCTGAGGTGTGTATGAGAATGTTATTTTTATTTATTGTTTCATAGAAGGACAATGAAATGTAAGATTAAAATTTGTGATAAAAGAAATCAATTCAAGATCCAGTCTATACATATATTAATAACAATATTCATAATTAGATAACAAGATTCACATGTATCATTTCATATTAAAGTTTGTGTTTTTGTGTATTTTGTTGTAGAGTGGAAAACTTGTTATGAAGTTGTTCGATGAAATAAGGAATTTGGTTCAGGACGAGAAGGCACTGATATGCATTCTGATTGATGAGGTAGAGTCATTAGCTCACGCACGTAAATTATGCAGCAACGGTACTGAACCATCTGATTCCATACGCGTTGTAAACGCACTACTCACGCAATTGGATCAAATTAAACGATATCCGAACGTTTTAATTTTAACAACGAGCAATATGACGGAAGCTATAGATCTTGCGTTTGTCGATCGAGCAGACATAAAACAGTATCTCGGATATCCATCCGAGGTTGCTATTTACAATATTTATCATTCGTGCTTGAAAGAATTAATGAGGGTATGTATGTCTCTTAATCCTTGACGTGCGATAACATATACATACTAATATAAATATCGATTATAATGATAATGTTAAAGTAATACATCTCTTAGCATTTTTCGCAATACGAATTATTTTTGACATAAGACATTATATTGATATTACTAATATTACTAATAATATTGATATTACGGATATTATTAATAATTGATATTATTTGCTGTATTGACACTTCTTGATTAATACTGTATATTATTTATGTATATTCTAGACTGGAATTTTGGAACACGAACCGATTTACGATATATCGCAGTTAAAGATACTTGGATACGCAGAATATACAAATTCTAAGAATAGTCTAAAACTGTTGGAACTTAGCCGTGAAAGCGAAGGCTTGACTGGTCGCACCTTAAGAAAAATACCATTTTTGGCGCATGCTCTTTACTCGTCCACGAACAGAACTACATTAACCAAATTTTTGAAAGCCATGCATTCAGCTATTTTGAAACAGGAGCAACAAGAAGATTTGCAGCAATCATAAATGAAACATTTGTTCCTTTCCTATTTACTCTAATACTATCTTATTATATGCGCTATTTTATACATATATATATATATATATTATTTAATATATATATAATATTTTGTCTAAGTTATTTTTGTAATAAATGATTGTCGCAAAAAAGATGCTTATTTCCTATAAGTCATTTATTTTGAACACATGTAAAATCGAAATGATATTTTTCGTACCATTCTCGAAATTGAATCTCATTTGAGAGACAGAAGTTTACATTGCATTTTGGTCAAAGTATTAAAATCGTGAACTGTACATAACTGTATACAATTTCCGTGAGGTCCAGTTTCAATCCTGCTTCGTCGCTCAACCGCACTGAGATGCGACTGTTATTAAAGTTACGCTTCGTTCCGCTCCGACGACGCGGACTATACTTTGCACTGGTACACGAGTTCTTCATACAATATTTATCACGACGTACCTTTCAGATTACTGTTGTAATTTTACCATGGTAAAGTACAACGAACAATACTATATAAATAAAATAGTATAATAAAAACTTAAATGTAGAAAAAATTAAAAATTTTTCAATTATACAAAGATATGAAATTACACATGTATTGCGAGTTCTCGATATAAATATCAGACTAACACTTAATATTTAATATAATACACATTGCGTATCACGTTATTAAAATAATTAAAAAGTAAAATCTTTGATAAGTAGAATCTTGCACATAATCTAGACTATCTAGAGTAAACTGTAAAAGTATTTCAACGAAGTAGTTGAAGATTAATGGAAAGAGGTATGACTACAACAAAGATAGAATCCATTGCTGGAAGAAGCAAGATTCAACGATGAAGGAGAGGATCAATAAGGGAAATGGAGATCCGTATATTTTACACGATGGTGGGCGGTTGCAGTACCGCGGGCGCTCTTCTGACCTTCAGTGCTTCCGGGCTCATGGCACGTGTCTGCTTTGCAATGCAGCTATAATCATACACGCCTTGGCCCTCTAAGCTGGACTTCCTCGCGAAAGTCTTCGCGTGGGACGAATTGATAGACTTTTGCTGGTCCATCGACGCGCCGTTTTCGTAAAGCGCGTCGGCCGCGATACTGCCCTCTTCTTCTACCTTCTGCGGATATCGTCCGCGTCGCAGCTTCAGCAACGAGTACACGCTGATGGAGATCAGCAGTAACAGGAATAACAAACCAACCGCCATGGCTGTGGCTATTATGCGCATATCCGCGGGGTCTCTCACTATCAATTTGATGTTCGTTGAGTCCTGACCCTTATCACTCTCCACCAATAAAGTATATATCCGAGCGTCTTCCTTCTGCAAATTCTTAATATCAAGCTTGGCCCAGTAACAATTGGTCACCACCTTATTTTCGACGATCGGTTCCACCGGCAGAGCCTCGTACTTCGGAAGAATGTTTTCTCCTGTTGGAAATTTAAAAGGCTAAATAAAAAAACACGCGAAACAGAAATGCGATTTGTTAGCGACATGATTAGATTATTAAAATTGAACTTGCACGCAATCAAAGTGCATTATTCAAACTCGTCTATTTAAGTTACAATCAGAATATTATTTTTTGAAACAAGCATAAATATTGCATAATTTCTAAATATTAAATCGAGAGTAATCGGTTGCTCTGTGAAATTAAAAAGAGATTTTCATTCACGTTTAAGTGAAAATTGCACTGAGACATTGATTTCAGCCGCCACTTAGCAAAAAGATATTTTTCTGTACCTGCTCGAATGTGATAACTGCCCCATTGCCAAGCGACCAGTTTCGGTGGCGGCCGCGAGCAGTATCGAGATTTGAGCCTGTGCACCGGTTCTCCGACCCATCCGACGGACTCGTAGAAGTCCTTGTCGCCAAGTGACGGCCTGGCTTGGATTTCCGGCGGTCCAGTCACGTGTAACACGTAGCGTCTGTCGCTGATGGTCTCTCGTTTGACACCATTGATTGTGTTGAAGGCGATGCAACGGTACTCCCCTTCGTCGGACCACATGATGCTCTGGAGATGCAGGCGACGGTCGCTGCCTTTGTTCTGCATGTGATTCTTGATCGTCTCCGTCAAGCTGCCGCGGAGATGCACCCATCTGTATTGGGCGGGCGGATTCGCCTCGAACTCGGGGCACTCGAAGATGTCCATGGTAGAGCCTAATAATGCCATTTCCTTCACGTCCGCGAATGTATTATTGTTGCCGACTATGCTTTTCAACTTTGGTTCATCTGTAGAAAAAAAAAACATGTAGAAAACTGTAGAAAAGAATTGTACAAAACTGTAGAAAATAATACAATAAATGCACATCCATTTTTTGTCCATGGATCGTATGCTCGCTTCAAAATGCGGAAAATGGAGCAAAAGATTTTAATTTATATTAAATTATAAATAAATAAAATAATATTAAANTGGAACGTTACAAACTGCACTACTCTCTTTCATTTTTCTGCGTGAGAAGAGAGTCAAATGTTCAAGAATTACAACTTTCTTAGAAACGCAATATATAATTATGTATAAAAACTTTATGTGTGACATAATTTTATAAAGGAAAAGAGAAATCTTGTCATTCCGAGGAAAGATATTAAGCGATACGTAGATCGTTTTTAGACAATTACGGAAAAGAGAAAGACAGGCAGGAGAAGAGAAAAAGTGCATCGGAGATACATAATATAGGGAGAACGCATGGCTCCGTGCTAACGCGAGTGATTAACAGAAGGGTCCTGGATTCCAAATCACGGTGGTTCCTCATTCCGTATATATCCCATTTTTCGAACGCCTACTGATTCTTTTCACAGGAGGCCGATTCCTCTTCACAGAGCTGAGAACCGCCCCATTCCCCCCCTTAGAATTATTATTATTATTATGTAATATAATTCTACGAACACTGCACATCGAGTCTATAACTCGCGGGTGCGCTTTCTCCGATGTCGTTCGTCGCCCTGCACGAGTACAGGCCGGCATCATCCATTTTAACCGGCTCGAAACGCAACTCGCCGCCCCACGTAGTGTTGTTCAACAATATCGGTCTGCCTTGGGTCAACGACGACGGCAGCGAAGACACAGCATTGGTCAATGGTACGTTGAACGGCACCGAGTCTTTGAACCACTTGATAGTTGGGGCCGGATTAGCGTCCGCCAGACAGTTCAGGTTCAAGAAACTCACTGAATCCTCTGGAGCAGTTGTGAGCGGTTGTGGACTCATCTCAAGTCGCACTTCCGGTGAATCTGAAACGGCGAAGCACTGCTGTTACTCACGTGTTGACCAGCTTGCGAGCACAAAACACACTACCTAAGTCATCCTTAAATTTGTTATGGTAGTGGATACTATATGTTAGAAGAAACTTTTCCATATGTGATTGATATCCATGTTTTAAAAATATATTTAATTTTGAGACTGTTCGCAAAGATAAATTTTTCAAATAAGTAACTGTTGTAATAAAGAGAACTTTACTTGTTACAAAGTGACTTGTAATTTTTTTCTTAATTTTAAAAATGTTCAAAATACACACATATAATGTCTAATGATTATGTTTAAAAATATTTTGACAAGTTTTTTGTTCATTATTTGAGAATATTGATAACTTGTATATATAATTTTTTAATGACGGATGACGCGTGGCGAGTAACTAGTAACCGAAGGATCCTGGGTTCTCAAATCCCAGCGGCTCCTCATCCCGCATACATCCTGTTTTTCTAATTTACCTTTGGGAGGAATATTAAATACACTAGTTAGCGATAGGGCTTGGATCACTTAACGAAACAAATCTGTTATTATGAACACATCACTGTAACTTCGAATAAAAAAAGACTCTCTATTGCCAATTAAATAATGACTGAAAATACACTGAAAAAAAATTCTAGTTAAAAACGAACGAATCAGAAAAATCTTGTAGAATTAATCAAATATTCTGTTTATTATAATAGGAATTCTAATTATCATAAATTATAAAGTATTGAATTCTATTATAATAACCAGAATATTTGATCAATCCTACAAGATTTTTTGATTCGTCGTTTTTAACCAGAATTTTTTTTCACTGTAGAGAAATATAGAAAGATGTTTAATGATGCAGGCCAAGGCTCACCCCGAGTTATGGAGTAATAACTTTTATATGTTAGCTCTAATAGAGATCATCGACGTACAATGAACGTCCAATCGTGTCTTTGTGCTGATTGGTGTTGAGCTCGTCGGATGTATGGTCACACATCGGATGGGTAGACCGTGATTCTCCCTCTGACCACGCACCCGTAGAACACTATGAGCCACCCAGGTCTTTCGATTATCCACTTCTGTTGCGTTGCTTTGCGGCGAGACAGGTTCCCTCTCCTTGTCTCCTATGAACCTGCCGGGCAAATTTACGAGCATTATCCAGGTGTATCAGACAGTTTAACACCTCATTTAATTTTAAGCAGATTTTTTTTTTACTCGAACACGGGTTTGTAATCTAAGAATCTAGAATTAAATCCAAAGATAGTCCAACTTAGTTGAAAATTGGAAATTTGCAACGAACGATTGATATTTTTGCTAAAAAAATAATTTCAAATTAATTATAAAATTAATAATACGAGAGATTAGTTGTTAAAGTTAAAATATTTTTTATAGTTTTAAGCACGGAGTATAGTACCTGTAATAAATTTTTATAGCATACATTTTTTTACAAGTTATCAGTGAGAGAGAGAGAGAGAGAGAGAGAGAGAGAAAGAGAGAGAGAGAGAGAT
>JAJVSH010000099.1:684759-711234 GCA_021460005.1 Tetramorium alpestre
TTGTATATATTATATAATTTTCTTAATAAATAAATATTAAAATAATTTTATTGTATGTGCGTGTGTGTGTGTCTCTGTGTGAAGTATTTTATATTTTATGTCATAATATACATATATCGGAATGAAATATAAAATGTTTTAATTGATTTTCGTTTTAATTGATTTAATTGATCGTGAGTATTTCAATATATTGAATAAGTAGAAAAAATATAATTTTATAAAACAAAATTGTTGCCTCACATCTTCCAAAATTGTAAAATTTTTTGTAAACAAAAGTATCTTTTTTTAATATATTGGAATGTCCCTGCTTTGAAAATCTCCAGATACGTCAAATGCGGGAATATTTTTTCTTTGCCCCATATGTCAAATTACTGTGTTACGTGAAAACGCGCAAACGGAAGCTGGATGCTCGTGATTAACCCAGGATCGTACAGTTCCGTGAGCAATATCGTTTCCGCGAGTGATTCACATAAATTCATTGGTTTACGCTGAACGGACCGTCCTTCTTCCCGGAAAAAAAAGAAGAGCGGCGGCGAGAAGGTCCGTATCCTTCGCTAGCGTGATTCACAGGCGCGACGACGGGACTACGCTCGCGGCCAGTTTCTCGGTTTCTATAGCTATAATCTACATAATTATACTCGGCATAGCCGTGTCCGCGAAGAAAAAGAAAACCGGGCAGGGATCATTAAACCGCGTGGCTATTATCGGTCGTAAAAGAATGCGCGGTCCGATATTGTTTCAGAGTTCCACCGGACGAAATTCTTCATTAGTACCGTGAGCCTAAAAATAAATGCGTGGGAACGTGAATGTTATTCGGGCACCTCTTCCGAAATAATACAATTCGATCGCGCCCCATGTCTTCCTCATAAACGGTCAGAGGCAAGAGGCTGTAACTCCGACGCCAGTAAAATAAAGAAGCTAAATTACAATCGAACCCAACCGACGCAAAAGTTTAAGAGAGGTACAAAGGAGATGCTTGTGAGAGACTAGAACGGCTTTCAAATGTTATTTACATGCGTTCCGAGAAGTAACACACGAGACGGCGAGCCGTCGCATCGGAGAAACTTGACTTTCCTCAAAAGATCCATTCATCAATGGGGTCCCCCTCCGTGAAGGGGCTACATATGCCACCGTACAGGGTTTAAATTACACCCGCTGGCTCTCGCCTCTCGCTCGTTCCCGCTGGGAGCGAGCGGGACATACGCTTCCAAAAGAAGCGCGTGCCATCCTGAAGAACAGATGTTTTACATCGTATAAGAACGTAGATAAGGCGCGGCTAAATTCAGCGGACCGTAAACCAAAACGACGATCCCTCCGCGCGCGGCCCTTCCCTGCATAAACATAACGTCACGGCTTCTTGCGCCAGACGCGGCTCTCGGATCAGCGGACCGCGCATCGAACCACCGTGATGTTCCACCTTTGAAAACGGCCGTATTTTCTGCGAGGTAAGAAAACAAGTGCAGGCGTGTAACGCGCAGGAATGTGCATAAAGCGCGCTACTTAGCCTCCCGACGAGGCGTCGCCGGGTCGCTAAGCGCAATCCGAAAGTGTTTTCACGGACCTCCTAGCGATCAGTTCGGCCTCACCAGAGCCACATCGGGATGTCGTTATCGCGATATCGCATCGGTAAATATTTGGGAATCGCTCCAGGACCGACATCCACCAGATAATGAGTATCCTCCCTGGCAAGGATTATGGAGAGAGAATTTTGTTTTTTACGGATGCACTGTCTTTGAGCAAGCTAAATATTCTTTGTATGTTCTCTTGTCTGAGAACTTTGCAAAGTTTTAACTCTGAAAAATGAATTGTAAAAGTGTGGAAATAATTTAAGATAGGAAGATTCGCATTTAAGAAAAATATTAGTTTCAAAGATGTTTTTTTATCTTTTTCTTCTCGCCGTATTTACTCGTAAATTATTTCCTGTAATTTGATTGACTGTAACAGAATTTTCGTCTTATCAGGGATAGCAACTATTAATTTTCCGATAGTAATTCGATTGCTCGAAAAGGAAAAATGTATTTTATTTCTTTTAATCGCCCGTCTCAGATAAAAGATAGCTTAAGACAAATGGATCCATTCGTCATTATCTGATATAAAATTTTAAACTTTTCAACATGTTTTTTTTTTATCATTCTTTTCTATCGGCATTAATACACTTCTTAAGGAAAAATTATCGCGCGTACGAAATTTCTTCATAATTTAAGTGCATGCACTCACAAATGAAGTTAAAGCGGAACAGTAAATTTGTTTAGATGTTCATGTATGTAGCACTGCAATTAAATGTTAAAATTTAATATTGGAAATTTCAATAAAATCTTTATACACATAGCCTTATACATTTTTATTGTCGTATTTCAATTTTAAAATTCTCTTTTCCCATTTTTAACCATCTCTTTTTCTTTATGTTTTATCTTTATTAACGTAATTTCGAACACGAATGTTTAAGAACAAAGTGTCGGCTTACCATTTGATAACAGCGGGTGGATTTCCGTATCTCGAACTACAGGAAATAAATATTTCCTGCCCCTCCTTCAATGTTAGGGTGGCGCCCAGAGGGGCTCCCTCGAATTGCAGTTGAGGCTCTTTGGGTTTAACTGGAACACGCAATAGGGTGCATTTTAAATAAGATAGAGCGAAACAGAAATTGTTATGTTTGGATATGATTATCCTCGGTTCTGTTTTGGGTTAGACAAGTAATGATCGCGATCTTATCATTACATGCTTTTACAGGGAATAGCTAAAAGGAGCGGATTGAGCCATTCTCGACCAAATTTCCATTAACACGGATATTGCAAAATTACAGGAAAGTAGAGCATAACGGCCGCTTTGTGTGTTTTCTTGCATCACTCGAGGTCAATGTTCGCAGAATATTAACGATGCTTCCAAACGACTTAACGCGCTTCAACGATATACTTGAGATTCTAATAGCACTAGACATTCTAATAGCTTGCATAAATTATGTTAAAATGTAATCGTACGCAAGATAAAAAATAAATCTTTTATACGTGAATATAAAAGTATGTTAGGTACTTTCTCATAATAATTTGCATCGTTTTTGTGTTGAGTTCTAAATATGTTCCACGCAAATATAGATTTCTTTCTTTCTTGTATACTACTACGAAGATGCGATAAAAGTATAATGTCCCGAAAGGACAGATTCATATCGCGTTCTTACCTTTGACGAGCAGTCTGGATTGGTCGGACCCAAGCGAGTCCTGGCGAGTAAAATCGCTAGAAGTGACTTGGCATTCCCAAAAACCATCGTCGAAAAACAAATTTGCACGTTTTATCAGAAGGGTGCAATCGCCGCCACCCCCACGGCCAGTCGACCACTCGTACTTATCCGAATGAATGCCCACTGGCTTCCGGTCCTTCTGCCAGATGCATTCTCCTGCTTTGTCTTGTATTATACAACGTAGCCGCACATCATCGCCAGAAGACACCTCCTGATAGGGCTGCGGCTTCTCGAGAAATTCTTGCTTGCCGAGGACAAAGGCACGAAAAATACAGGTGATAAGGAGTAGCGCCGGTAAACGGGAGCTATCGGACATCATCCTTGCGACTCTCGATCGACTAAATCAAATTATCTTTGTCGACTATCGGGAAAGAGACTCGTCCGAGGGTGAGATTGCGCCGATCGAAGGATACACCACCCATGAGAGACGATTGGTTAAATCAATATCTAATCAATGTCGATTTGATATCTTTTCAACCATTATTTCTTATTAGGACGGATTTGGAGAACACTTGGAGATTAATGAAAAGACCAAAGACTTTATGTTGTTAGGTGTTGACAGAGCGAATATTTATGAGGATTAGTTTCGAATATTTTACGGGGATTCTGTGATCGAGATTTTTAAGGCGTGCAGATTCTTAAGGCAGTACCGAGGGATGCTGTTGACTCACGTTCTTTGGAGAAAATAATCCGCGCGCGAGCGGCTGTGAACACGTGAAGGAACACGTGCGCGGTCGAGGATCGAGCACAATTCGCGCGAGATACAGATCCGTATACACCCGCGCCTATACGTTCGCCAAGTCATAGATCCGGCTCGCAGATAAACGCACCATTCTCTGCCTCAGATTTCGCCATCGACGATCGATCGGGGCAAATCACTCGTAATCGCGGAACGTTCACTCGCGAGTCTCGCGTTCGGAAATCCGTTGAAGCGGCGCGAGCACGCCCGAGAGGCTCGCATTTTATTACCGCGCCTAACAGCGCGAAAGTCCCGCGGGGCGATCGAAATGATCGCCGGGTGCTTTCACCAGAACTATCGCCTCGCTACATTCGTGCGGCAAAAACGATTTTAGAGCACAGAGATCTTTTAGGAAATTTATTTTTAAAGCGTTTTTATCTTTTTTATTTTATAAACAAAAAAAATTTTATTTAGTAACCGATAATTTTATCGCCAGTTCGCACAGCGTCGCGCGATGATTGATCTCTGATTGTCTTTGTTTCAACAAAATCCACGAGTTCTTGTCAATAGGCGAACTGCGATCACAACCCGTGCACGATCTATTCGACGGTAAACACCGACTGAATGAACCGCCTTCGGATCCGAAGGGTCGTACCTCCATGCAAACCGGCGCAGCGCTCTCTTGGTGAGACCGTCGAACTATACCACCCACTCTCTCGAGTCCTTTCATGTTCAGTCTGTTATTATTTCATTTTTTTTCGTAATTTTTAACGTTCTCTATCGATTGTCTTTTAAGAAACCTCTGTTATTCATAGGATTTTTCCAACTTCTTGGTAAGCTGATAGTTAAATTACACGTTTGAACTTGTCTAATTTGAAGATAAAACAAAGACAAACGTATGATTTAATCAGTTAGCTTACCAAGAAGTTGAAGAAACCAAATAATTTTTATCGATAAGCTTTATCGATAAGCTATCGGGTCGTTATAATGTTAAATTGGAAATTTTTGACTTATAGATGCATCTTTCAAATAAATTAGTAAATAAATGTTAACCCGGGGAAAATTTTTTATATTAAATTATATATGAAATATGTTCATATATTTTTTCTTACCCCGTAGTCGAGTGTGCTTAGTAAGATATATTTTAATAGAGAAGAAAAGTGTATCTTTGTCTTTAATTTGTAAGCAAATTCTTTTATATTATGGTAATACAGATGCGTCATTTAGTTTTTTAGTATAAACTAGTTATTCATTTATTGTTTATGGCATATACATAAAATACATTTTATAAGAGTTATAAAAATTTTGTAACGCGTTGTAATACATTCTTACTAACAAAAGAGAATATTGCTTGTTTTATTTCTTTGTTTCTTCTTGTTCACTTTTAAAAAAACCCAATTTGCAAAGACGGTTTTTTTATTTAAATTAAAATATTATTGAAACATTATTTTTTTTAACAAATTGAAATGCGTTATAAAAAGGATGTCCATCCTATATTAAAAAAAGATGAATTTATGTTAATTAAAAGCCAAGATATTCGGAAAAAGCCCTGACCGGGAGGAAAAGGCCAAAATGACTTAACGTGCTCTCGGCTGGAGTCAAAAAATGTATTTGTCCTCCAGGAGTTAATCAGTAAAAAAACATGATTAACGTGAGTGTTAAACCGAGAATTAAATCTTTATTGCCATCAAAGATCTGTGAGATACAATTACAAGTATTTGCGCTATCGTACCACGTGACACACAGCAGTGCAAGTTTGCACAGAAGAGAAAGCGGAGACAATGCAGCTGTATTAAAAATCTGTTCTGGCAAAAAATCTATGGTCATTTGATTTCTTCGTTGAAAAAAGGAATACGAATCTTCTTGCGAAAGGGGGCTCATGTCCGAGAAGTAGCGCGACGCCGACAACGGAATAGGCGGCGCGGAAAGAAAGTGCGCACGGTAAATAGAGTGAGCGTTCAGGACGCGGAACGCCGCGAGTTAACGCGAAATTAACCCGTTAAAAATTATTTTTTTTTACTCGGCGATAATTTGTGTATTCGTAAAACCGAGTGCGTAAAAGTAAAGACCGTTTAGTCTAGTTTAGTTTAAAACCTAACAATTATTTGCGAATTAGAGTCAATTTGTTTAAGGATTATATGAATTTTTTTTCTCAGAAATAACCACGTACTCATTAAAAAGAAAGAGATAATGAGGAATTAACAGTAAAAGTTGAGTTGAAAGTTTAACAGTGATTACGATTGTTGAATTGCGCTGTTCTTATATGAGTTTAGTTTTGTGTACGCGCGAAATAATACAACCAGGAAAGAGAGTACATTGTTAAATTACGATTTTAAATTCTATTCGATTTGCGTCGTTTTTAACTATTCCTCAGGTTAATTGTTTCTATTCAACATGCTATTTATTAATTAAAATAAAATTACATAACTATTAAATAACAAATTAAATAACAACATGTTAAATACATATTTTGTATTAAAATAATTTCGACACATATGATAGCTCAAAAATAACAAACTACTATTTATTTTTATTTAACCCAACGAATTATTTAAATTCGATCCTTTAATATTCAAACGAAGTGTAAAATGAAAATTACGATGTTATTTATACTGATGTTTGCCTTCATACAATAGGCTAATAGGTTTAGCACTTATTGCGGAAAAATTTATAGGCGGGTGATGAAAAGTCGCATATCATTTGAACACAGGCCAAATTCAATTAGGCGGTTTAATTAACAGTGGCGAGGCTACAGGCGTGCATCTGCGATAAATTTTTAGCGTGATAGAACCATCGTGTTCTATGGTACCTCGACTCGGTTCCACATCGCGCGTCATAGTGAGCGGACTGGAAACGGAAGACAGACCCCGAACGCGCGGGCTCACGCGTGCGTATCCAACCCTGTATCCTCTGCGGGCGCTATCCTTATTATTCGAGCGTGTTATCGGAGTGCCACCGCATGGTCATGTGCCGCGTTTCGTGTCAGGCTCCGCTTTGTTCGATCACGCATTACCCTTTTCACGTAGCTGATCCTCTCGCTTGAAGGCGATTGTTAAAAGGGCTAGGGTTTGAAGCGAATAAGCGAATACTTTGAAAATGAAGAACGTGTTAAATGTGAACCGCGCGAATAAAAATGGTAAATTATGCTGAATTTTTAACTATATTCTTAACAGAATCTGTTTTAGTTGTCTATAAAAATGTCGGGAACTACATGAAAAATGAATTCGAAAATAAGATTTTCCTGTTTTTGTCTAACGTTATCTCTTTCGTGAACATATATATTTGAGTACAGAAAGGGATCGCAGCGTCATCTGCCGACATTAAAAAAATTAATTTAGTCTCCTTATCTTTATTCAATTTATAAAATACAAATCCTGTTATATTTTCATATCTTAGACTTTTTTGAATAATTATTATATAGTGTTATTTATATAATAGAAAATTTTATTGTAGCTATTCTATTTTACTTATAGTCGATAAGATATCATATATCAACAAATCTGTATATTATCAGAGAGAAACCTAGAGAGCGGCCATCCCGGCCTTTTTCGTGAAATCGATCGTTGGCTTAGCTGCCGCCGTGGATGTAGAACTACGTGGTCATGTTCACTATCGATAAATCGCCTCCGTGCATGTGTCGCCGTGCTAAATCCACTTTTTGATCATATCGCGAAATCACTTTTTGGTGTTTTTATGCTATATCTCTACAGTTTATGGATGTTTCGCGAATTTTATTAAGAATTTATTATATTATTATTACATTATTATTTGTATAATTTAATATTAATATAAAAAGGCTGGGATGGCTCTCAGGCTTAATTCTCTCTGATAGAATCGTAAAAAGTATTTTGACGTTTTTTGGCGCGCTACGCGCTCGCCGCCGGCCAACTCGAGCCGCCGCAGGCGCGCTGTAAAATAGCTTCTGGAAGTAGAATAATATTTTGTCTTGCCAAATTATATTGATTCCAACTTTTAATAATTTGGTTGCGACCGGGGAGACTATTAGCGCTATCAGATTTTTTGTTCTATTTTTAGTAACCAATGAAAATAGACTGATGCTGATATCGCTAATAGTGTGTCTTCCCGAACGCATTAATAATGAGCGGACTGGAAACGAAAGACGGACACCGAACTCGCGGACTTACGCGTGCGTATCCAATCCTGTAGCCTTTACGGGCGCTATCCTAATTATTCAAGCGTGTTGTCGGAAACACCACCGCGTAATCATGCGGCGCGTTTTGTGTCAGGCTCCGCTTTGTTCGATCACGCATTATTACCCTTTTCGCGTAACTAATCCTCTCGCTTGAAAGCGATTGTTGAAAGGGCTAGGGTTTGGAGCGGACCAGCAAATAATTTGAAAATGGAGAACATGTTAAACGTGAAACGAGCGAATAAAAATGGTAAATTTTGCTTAATTTTTAACTATATTCTTACAAATCTGTTTTAGTTGTCTATAAATAATTCGGGAACCACATGGAAAATGGATTTGAAAATAAGATTTTCTTGTCTTTGTTTAACGTTATCCCTTTCATGAGCGTATTTTAATGCAGGAAGGAATCACAGCGTCATCTGCCGACATTGAGAAACTAATTTATTCTGCATATCTTTATTCTATTTATAGAATACAAATCCTGTTATTTTATATCTTATTACAATTAGACTTTTTTAAATAATTATGAAATAATATTTTTATTTGAATAATGGAAAGTCTTCAATTTTAGTTGTTTTATTTTATCTATAGTCGATAAGCTATCATATCAATTAAATCATTGGCCATTGATGTGTGTGTCCCTATCAAGTTACGACCTTTTTACATTGACTTATTTATTATAATTTTAAAACTGCAAATACCGTTTGCATTTTTGTGCTATATTTATATATTTATGACAAATATATCTTACCTAAATGGACTAACACAATGCTTTTTTTATTACAAAACTTTTTAATACAAGATGTCGATATTTTTGTCTTTACAAAAATTTTCTTCTTTTTATAATAGCAATTTTATGGTAACATACCTACACACTCGCGTTATATAAATAAGACTCACATAAATAACATGCTTTATACATACAGGGCTATTGCCATTTTCTCTCATACGACTGGAAACCTCATGTGATGCAACTTCGAAGCTCCTAACTTATCTTAACAATCTAGTTAACAATCTAGTTTAGACATCTGAGATTCGCATATTTTACACGATGGTGCCCTGCAGAACTGGAAGCGCTGTTTTAATCTTTAGCGCTTCCGGACTCGTGACACGCGTCTGTGGCATTGCAATGTGGCTATAATCACACACGTCCTGACCGTCCTCTAATTGTAAGTTAGATTTTTCCGCTAAAGTCTTTGTGTGGGTCAAATTGATAGATTTTTGCTGATCCATCAACACACCGTTCTCGCAGAGCTCGTCGGCCGCGATACTGCCCTCCTCTTCTACCCTCTGCTGATATCGTTCGCGTCGCATCTTCAGCAACGAGTACACGCCGATGGAGATCAGCACCAACAGGAATGACAGAACGACCGCTATAGCTGAAACTGTTATGCGCATATTCGAGCGGTCTCTCACTATCAATTTAATCTTCGTCGGGGTCTGGCCTTTATCATTCACTATTAATAAAGTGTATATCCAAGCGTCTTCCTTCTGCAAATTCTTAATATTCAGTTTGACCCAGTAACAGTTGGTCACCACCTCATTCTCGACGATCGATTCCACCGGTAGGGCCTCGTACTTCGGAAGAATATTTTCTCCTGTTGGAAATTTAAAAGGCTAAATAAAAAAAAAATCGCGAAACAAAAATACAATTTGTTAGCGACATGATTAGACTATAATTGAACTTGCATGCAATCAAATTGCATTATCCAAACTCGTCTATTTAAGTTACAATCAGAATATTATTTTTTGAAACAAGCATAAACACTGCATAATTTCTTTGTAAATATTAAATCGAGAGTAATCGGTTGCTCTGTAAAATTAAAAAGAGATTTTCATTCACGTTTAAGTGAAAATTGCACTGAGACATTGATTTCAGCTGCCACTTAACAAAAAGATATTTTTCTGTACCTGCTCGAATGTGAGAACTCTCCCATTGCCAAATGACCATTTTCGGTGGCGGCCGCGAGCAGAATCGGGATTTGAGCGTGTGCACAGGCTCCCCGACCCATCCGACGGACTCGTGTAAGTCCTTGTCACCAAGCGACGGCAAGGCTTGGATTTCCGGCGGTCCAGTCACGTTTAGCATATAGCGTCTGTCGCTGATGGTCTCCCGTTTGACACCGTTGATTATGTTGAAGGCGATGCAACGGTATTCTCCTTCATCGGACCACTTGATGTTTTGGAGATGCAGGCGTTCGCCGTTGCTTTTGTCCTCCACGCTGTTCTCGATCGTCTGTGTCAAATTGCCCTGGAGATGCACCCATTTGTATTGGGCGGGCGGATTTGCCTCGTACTCGAGACACTCGAAGATATCCATGGTGGAGCCTAATAATGCCATTTCCTTCACGTCCGCAAACGTGTTATTGTTTTCGTCTACAGTTTTCAACTTTGGTTCATCTGTAGAAAGAACACAATAAATGCACATTCATTTTTTTGTCCGTAGATTGTATGCTCGCTTCAAAATGTGGCAAATGAAACAAAAGATTCTAATTTATATTAAATTATAAATAAGTAAAATAATATTAAGACGGATCGTTACGAACTGCACTACTTTCTTTTATTTTTCTGCGCAACAAGAGAGTCAAATATTTAAGAATTACAACTTTCCTAGTAACGCAATATATAATTGTGTATAAAAATTCTATACGTGACGTAATTTTTAGAAGGAAGAGAGAAGTCCTGTCATTTCGAGGAAAGATATTCTAAATTAAGCAATCACTTTTAGAGAGTTACGGAAGGGAGCAAGACAGTTCTACGAACATTGCACATTGAGTCTGTAACTCGCGGGTGCGCTTTCATCGATGAGATTTATCGCCCTGCACGAGTACAGGCCGGCGTCGTTCCTTGTGACCGGTTCGAAGGACAAATTAGCGATCCACATAGTGTTGTTCAACAACATCGTTTTGTCTTGGATCAGCGATGACGGTGACGAAGACACAGCATGGGTAAATGGTACGTCCAATGGCACCGAGTCTTTGAACCATTTGATGGTTGGGGCCGGATTAGCGTCCGCCAGACAGCTCAAGTTCAAGAAACTCACTGAATCTTCTGGAGCAATTGTGAGCGGTTGCGGACTCATTTCAAGTCGCACTTTTGGCAAATCTGAAACGGCGAAGCACTGCTGTTACTCACGTATAGACTTCGCCCAGCTTGCGAACACAAGACACATCGTCTGTTCCTAAGTTACCTTGAATTCATTATAGTAGCGGAAACTGTGTTTAAAAGAAACTTTACAATATGTAATATCTATTTCTTTTAAATATAATTAATTAAGACTATTGCCGAAGATAAATTTTTCGATTAAGTAATTGTTGTAATAAAGAAAACTTTACTTGTTACAAAGATAAAATGTCTTGTAATTTTTTTCTTTAATTTATATTTCGGAGAATATATATTGCCTAATGATAATGCTCAAAAATTTGTTAACAAGTTTTTTTTATTATTGCTTGCTATTTGAGAATGTTGATAAATTTTATACTTATAACTATTATGTGATTCATTATAGAGATTGACGTACAATAAATATCCATTTTTGTCATTGTGCTGATCGGTGTTAAGCTCGTTGGATGAATGGCTACACATCGAATCGGTACACCGTGATATTCTCTTTGACCACGCACCCGTAGAATACTATGAGCCATCCAGGTTTTCGGTATATTCACCTCCGTTGTGTTAGATTGCGGCGAGACAGGTTCCACTTTCCGATCCCCTATAAACCTGCCGGTCAAATTTACAAGTATTATCCAGGTATCAGGTTGACACCTCATTTAATTTTAACCAGACTTTATTTGAACTGGTAATTTAGAAATCTAGAATTAGTTCCAAATAGAAGATAAGAAGATAGTTCAACTATCTTAGATAATTGAAAATTGGAAATTTGCGGCGAACGAATTGATACTTTCATTAAGAAAAAATTCAGATTAATCAAAGAATCAATAAGGGAGATCGATCGTTAAGTGTATGATATTTTTAATAGTTTTAAGCATGGAGTATAATAGTTGTAATAAATTCTTATAGCTTGCGTTTATTTACAAAACGTCAATGGTATCAACATTAAAAAAATATTAAATATTTCTTTTTATATAAATCCATTTTCTTTGTAAATAAATGTTAAAATTAATAATTTTATGAAGTATTTTATATTTTAAAATATATTGGAATAAGATATAAAATATTTAAATGAATTTTCCGTGAGTTCAAATTTTTATATAGTATATAATTAGAAAAAAATATTGTTTTATAAAATATTTATAATTCTTAAAAAAATTGTTGCCTTAAATATCCTTTTAAAATTGTAAAATTGTTATTTAAAAAAAAATCTTTTTCAACATTATTTTATTTTCAATATTTTTGTAAGTCCTTGCTTTGGAGACCTCAAACCATGTCAAATACGAGAATGTTTTTTTTTTACCCCATATGTCGTTATGGGGATATTAAAGGATGCTTCTTTCTGTCCATATATCAAGTTACTATGTTACTTGAAAATGGGCAAACGGAAACTGGATGCTCGTGATTAACCCAGGATCGTACAATTCCGTGAGTATAAGTATTTGTTTCGCGAGGGATTCACGTGAATTCATCGATTTACGCTGAACGGGCCAGCCTTCTTCCTAAAAAAAAGAAGAGTGCTGTTAAGAAGGGCCCGTATCCTTCTCTAGCTTGATTCACAGACGGCGGTGGGAGTTATGCTCGAGGCCAGTTTTTTTTATTTCTATGACTATAAGCTATATAATTATACTCGACGCAGCTGTGTCCGCGAGAAAAAAGAAAATCGGTTAGGGATTATTAAACCGCGTGGTCGTAAAAGAATGCGCGGTCCGATATTGATTTCGATGAATTCCATCGAACGAAATTCTTCATTAATATCGTGAGCTTAAAATAAATGCTTGGGGACGAGAACGTTACAAGCACCTCTTCTGAAATAATACAATTCGATCGCGGCCCATGTCTTCCATGTAAATGTGCAGAAGTTAGAGACCTAATCCCGAAACCAGTAAAATAAAGAAGCTAAATTACAATTGGACCTAGCCGACACAAAAGTTTAAGGGATGTACAAAGGAGATGCTTGGAACGGCTTTTAAACACTATTTACATGTGTTCTGACAAGTAACATGAGACGACGAGTCCTCGCATCAGAGGAATTTGATTTCTCGCAAAAGATCTGAATGGCGCATCTTTCCGATTTTGATGAAACTTAACAGGTAACATAATTATGTCATCTAGTGATCAATCTTCAAGGTCTCATTTTCGGGTTTTTTATAGTTTAAGTAATTCACTTATGTGAAACAATTCGATAATAAACCTTGATTCGCTCCAAAGTACGGGATATGTGGATAGATTTTGCTTCGCGTGGAGAGTTGAAAACCCCAGTGAAACACATGTGAAATCGTACAACGATGGACCTCTTTTCGCTTTGAAAGTAGGGGGAAGTGTGGGGTGGACCTAGTTTCGCATGGAAGATGCGATATTGAGAATTGATGACTAAATGATGTAACAACGTTTTCTGTCAAGTTTCATCAAAATCGGAGGGGTGTGCCAATCGGAAGAATACTCAAGATCCATTCAACAATGGAGTCCCCCTCCGTGAAGGACCTACCGTATAGAGGTTGAGATTACACCTGTTGGCGCTTGTCCCTCGTTCGCTCCTGCTGGGAGGGAAACGGGGCGTACGCTCCCAAAAGAAACGCGTGTCATCCTGCCGCGCACCGAACCACCGTAATGTTTTATCTTTGCAAACGACCGTATTTTCTGCAAGGTAAGAAAACAAATGCAGGCGTATAACGCAGGAATGTGCATAAAGCACGCTATTTTGCTTGCCGACGAGGCCGCCGGTCATCGCAAAATGCAGTCCGAAAGTTTTCACGGATCTCCTAGCGATCAGTTCGGCCTCAACAGAGTCACATCATTATTGTGATATCGGATCAGTAAAGATTGGGAACTGTCACTCTAGAACCGACTTCCGACAGGTAATGAATATCCTTCCGGGTAAGGATTTTAGAAAAAAAATTTCTTTACGAACATGCCCTGTTCGTGAGCAAACTAAATACTCCTTTTATAATATGTCAGAAAACTTTTAGAAGTTTTAATTCTGAAGAATGAATTGCAAAAGCGTGGATTACGAAAATGGTTTAAGATAGCGAAATTCGCATTTAAGAAAGATATTTATTTTAAAGATGTTATTATCGTTTTCTTCTTGCTCTGTTTACTCAGCATGTTTACTCAAATTATTTTCTATTCTTTTAACTGACTGTAACGGAGATTTCGTCTTATTAAGAATTCGGCGGACTATCAGTATTCTAATAATCATTCAATTACGCTCAAATGTAAAAACGTTTTTTTATTTCTCCTAATCGCCTTGCCTAAGATAAAAGATCGTCTAATACAAATGAATCGATTCGTAAATCTGGTATAAATCTTAAACTTTTTATTGTTTTATTTATCACTCCTCACTATCGACGTCATGCTGGAACACTTCTTAGTAAGAAATTATGCGCGCACTCACAAAAATAATTAAAGTGGAACAATAATT
The DNA here is from genome assembly GCA_021460005.1 of Tetramorium alpestre. Lineage (NCBI taxonomy): Eukaryota > Metazoa > Arthropoda > Insecta > Hymenoptera > Formicidae > Tetramorium > Tetramorium alpestre. The sequence goes on from JAJVSH010000099.1 coordinate 699,356, forward strand.
TTATTTTAATAAAAAATTAAATAATTAAAGTCTTAATATTGATATTGAAAATTCCGATAGAATCTTTATATACATAGTCATATACATTTTTATTGTTGCCTTTCTGTTTAACAACTTTTTTTCCATTTTTAGACTATCTCTTTTATTTTGTATTTTGTTTTTACTAGCATAATTTCAAATACGAATGTTTAAGAACAAAGCGACAACTTACCACTTAATAACGGCAGGTGGATTGCCATATCTCGAAATACAGGAAATAGATAGTTCTTGTCCATCATGCAGCATTAATGTGTCGTTCAGAGGCAATTTGTTGTGTTGTAATTCAGGTTCCTTTGGTTCAACTGGAATAATTATGATGCCTCTTAAACAAGATAGAGCAAAACAGAAATTGTTACGTTTGAGTTTGATTACTTTCAATTAGACAAGTAATGATCGCGATCTTGTCATTACGTTTACTTTTACAGGAAACAGAATAGTTTAGAGAACAAAACAGTTTTGTTCTCTAAATCAAAACAATTTAACAAAATGTAAGAAAATAACATATTTATTTACAGCAACCAAACAATTTTTTGGGTATATATCAATTAAACTTTTGATTCATAATACAAAACATTTTTCTCGGTGTACTTCTTCCTTTTTTATTAATACGAAGACGCGATAAATCTAAAATTATAACGTCTTGAAAAAACGGATCCAAATCACGTGTTCTCACCCTTTACGACCAGTCTGAATTCGTTGGATATAAGCCCGTCCTGACGGGTAAAGTCGCTGACACCGACCTCACCCTGCCAAACACCATCGTCAAACAACAAATTGGCGCGTTTTATCAGAAGGGTGCAGTTGCCGCCGCCACGGCCAGTCGACCACTCGTACTTATTGGACTGCATTTGCACAAATCTTCCGTCCTTCCGCCACATGCATGCACCAGCTTTGTCTTGAATTATAAAACGTAGTGTCACATTATCACCAGAAGACACTTCCTGGTAAACTAGTGGCTCTTCGAGAATTTTTTGCTCGCCGTAGATGTTAAGAAAGATACAGGCAAAAAATACAAGTAGTGTCGCCGGCAAACGGATCGAGATATCAGACATCATCTTTACGGCAGAACTCGTGATCGACTAAGGGCCTAAGGGTCGATTCCATCAACTACGGTTAGCCCAACAGGGTAGCCAATAGATATTACTCACTGAATTTTTCAAGTTAAAGGTGCCAATTCTTGAGGCGCTGGAAACCAACGTTCAGTGTCACCACGTGACGTATTGACGCCCAATACCTGAAACCTACATGGATATTTGACTGAACATCCGCTCAGAAACGATACTAGAATCTACGATGATCTGCGATCATCGATTCGCTGTGGAAACCACGTGAAAATTTCATGAACTTTCGGAACATGTCCTCCACAAATAGCATAGAGAATAAAAAAAAATTCTTTTTAATTTCTCAATTTTGGAAAATAATTCTTTTTCGTGAGGATGTAGAGCGGACTAAAACCAAGTCGAAATGTCCTGTACCGTTTTCCAATTTCCGCAACAGTTAACGAGTTATTAATTATAAAATAGCATCGATTTTGCTCGGCTTACGAATGCAAGCATGGCAATACCTACATCTACATGTATGTATGTACATACGAGCGGCGCGGGGCGTTGGAACTCTGTTCTGAGTTATGATTATCCTTCTATCTTTTTGCCATTTACAGAAAACTCCCTGCGTACTTAGCAACGATGACGTTGGGCAGTATCTCGTATCTCGCCACGCGCTTGCATTCGGGCCAAATTGGTGATTTTTATTAATTAATAACTCGTTAATTATTGCGAAAATTGAAAAATAGGACTTTTCGACTCAATTTAGTCCGCTCGTATTTCTACCTGCTCGTGACCATTAATTCAATCTATACCGGACACCCTAGAAACTTTTTCCTAAGAAAAAAATGTATTTTCTTTCTAAACCCCTGGGGAGCACACCAGGGTCATTTTGACCTGGCATGCATATTTCATAGTTCTTCGGATTGTATGAAGAACAGGTAGAAATCGATTTTAATCCTTAGAGAGCTAGCATTTTTCCATTTGAGTTTTTTCACAGAAAATTATTATATGTTTATAATCATCATATTTTATACAATGTGGAATTTTTAAAGTTTGTTGCTGATCACTATAGTGACCACCCAATAGATACATAAGTAGTGCGGCAGTTGCACTGTTAGGATACAGGCTTCTGCTTTTTACTTATGCATTAAATTTTGTATTTATAAGTCGTGTATTATGCACCGTTAAACTACATTTGTATTTGTATTAGTAAAGAAGAAAAAATTAGTTCGAAAATTATACCAAGTGGACAAAAAAACTTAAACCTAATGCATATATCTTTGCCTGCATATTTAAAAAAGGATTTCAAACATTACTACAAATACACGAGGTCTTAGAGTACGTAGTGGCCCAAATGNCCACCGATATATAATAAGTTATTATTATTAATAACAGAGGATGCAGTTGAAACAGCCGATGATCGTACGTAGTAACGTTACCTGGGAAGAAAGAATGCATCGTCAACAATACCAAACTGATGTTTTGGAGACTTTAACATCCTTGGAAAACTTTTGGGCCTGGAAAAGATGAATCCAGGTACGACTAAGTAAAAAAACAAACAATTTATTTAAGTATGTACCTGTCTTGAAACTTTAAACACGTTTTTCTCGAAATCGTATTTTCAAAATCGTTGACCAAGGTATCACAAAAACTACTGCATTCATATAATTCAAACTTTGCAGGCTAATTTTAAATATAAAAAACTAGTCATTGAACGAAGGATCTTCTTTTCGATGCATAGTTTTTTGTAATTGATGAAAAACGAGCGATTTTTTTCATCGAAAATCGAAACATTAACTTTGAGCGTTTGCCATTTTGTGCTAAATCATTATGTTCGCAAAATCATTTGTTTAAGAACTAGATAATTTAATATATTAAATAAATCTTTTCCAATTTTTTTATTTTAGATGATCCAAATCCGAGCAGCATTGTTTTGAGGTGGTCACCGCAAAACAACTTTTTTTCAAATTTGATCCTTTAATATTCAATCGGAAAGTAAAATTAAAATTATGTTATTTATACTGATGTTCGTCATCGTACGATAGGCTAATGGGTTTAGCAGTGTTGCGGAAAAATTTATGTGTGGCTGATGAAATGTCGCATATCGTACGAGCACACGCCAGATTTATTTAGGCGGTTTAATTAACAGTCATGAGGCTACAGGTGTGCATCTGCCATAAATTTTTAGCGTGATAGAACCGTCGTATTCTATGGTATCTCGATTCGGTTGCACATCGCTCGTCATAGTGATTGGAAACAAAAGACGGACCCCCAACGTGCGATCTCACGCATGCGTATCCAATCCTGTGTCCTCTGCGGGCGCTTATCCTTATTATTCGAATGTTTGTCGGAATGCTACCGCGTGATCATGCGGCGCGTTTCGTGTTAGGTTCCGCTTTGTTCGATCACGCATTACTACCCATTTCGTATAACTTATTTTTGAAGCTTGAAGGCGATTGTTGAGAGGGAAACGCGCGAATAAAAATTGTAAATTATGTATTAACTGTATTTTTAACATAATCTATTTTAGTCGTTTATAAAAAATTCGGGAACCACATGGAAAATGGATTCGAAAATAAGATTTCCCTGTCTTTGTTTAACGTTATCTCTTTTGTGAGCGTATTTTAATGCAGGAAGAGTCATTACAGCGTCATCTGCTGACATTGAGAAACTAATTTATTCTGCATATCTTTAAAAACTGATCAATGACTGAAACAAAACTGAATATCTTGAATTCTAATTTGTATTTAAATGCAGGAAGGGATCACAGCGTCATCTGCCGACATTGAGAAACTAATTTACTCTGGTTACCTTCATTCTATCATTTATAGAATACAAATTCTGTTATTTTTATATCTTATTACAATTAGACTTTTTGAATAATAAGTATGATATTTTTATTTGAAAAATGGAATATTTTAGTTAATATATTTTATCTGTAGTCGATAAGATAACATATATCAATATTTTTTTATACATTATCATTGGCAGATAATGTACAAAATTATGTTTTCATGCACCGAGTCATTGGCCGTTGATGTACGTCCGTCAAGATACGACCTCTTTACATTAACTTTTATTATAATTTTATTATAATTTTAAAAGTAATTTGTATCTACTAAAACATTATTTTTGAATATTGCGCTAAATAAGAAAATTGTTAAATATATTTATAAATTAAAAACATAAAAATTTCTGTTGTTCTTCAGAGTATAATTTCTGGAGAACTTTAATAGTGCGAACGGTTGCATGAGTGCATAAGCGCTTTACTTTTTAGATAAAGGCATTTTTTCCGCAAGCATTCAGTAACTGGTGTATTCACTGGATGAGCATGGTAAAAAGCTACGCGAAAGAAGTTACGCTGAGTTTTGTAAGTTCTTTACCATTCTTGTAACAAAAAATATTGCGATTTATTATCGAATCATGTATTTGTTAAAAAAAAAGAGACGAATTATGATGGTATCGTTATACTTGAAAATGAAAGTATTTCAAAATAAGGATTTTATGCATGATTTTATATATCACGTACTTGGTTGCATATGTATTTCAATATATAATAACTAGTTTATATCGAACAGTGCTTAATCACGTGTTTAATCAGTCAACAGAGGATACAAAGAGTCCGAAGCAAGATGTGGAAAATTCGACTTGGCGCAGGAGTGGAAAAAACTATTGTTTCGATCAACGGCCGACGAGAGCCGCTCGACAATCGTACAAAGAACTAACACAGAAGTCCGCGCATCCGACTAATTGGCGGGTGCAATCTCCCGATTCCGCGATATAAACGCGCGATGAATATTCGCATTGAATTTATAAACGACCCCGGTTATTCGCCGCGCGCGGCAATCAATTCGCGGTAATTATACGCGGCGCGTTACACAGCGCGCGCGTTACCCGTGTCCATCCCCCTTCGGTTCGCGGGCTTTTGAACTTTCGCGGCCGACGCGCTCGTCGCGCGCGCGTTATGCAGATTATCGTTAAAAACGTTTAAACGCGTTAACGCCGGCGCTGCCAGGCGCGCGGCGACGCGCGGCGATCGTTTATCGCATCATCCTCGCGACGGCGAAGCCTCATGCGTCCGCCAGTTTTTCATCCGTCAGATTGAACCGGGGTGGTGGCCGGTGTTTTTCAATTCAACCCGACCGGTTATCCCGCCCTCGCGCCGCGCCACCCTCGCGCCACCAAGCCGCTCCGTTGCGCGCGAGGTGATTACGAAATTACACGAATGCGTGCATCGCATTTCGATTAAAACGAAAACGCCTCCTCCCTCCCCCTCCCACCGGTGAAAATCCCCGTACGGGCATTCGCCGTATCTGTCGGCGATAATAACGCCGTCCGCGAAAACGCGATCGATATTCTTGCGGCGATAAATACGCGTCGCGTCGCGGACCGGGCCCGCGTGTCTTCGCGCATACTTGCCGTATTTATTACCCCGGCAACGCGCTAAATCGCGATATACTCTACGCGCGCGCGCGAATGAGGAACGACGAGCCGCGGAGTGACGAAAAAGCGGCGCCGGCGAAAATTACGCGCCGCCTCGTATATCTCACCCGCGGGAGCGCGGCTGACACCCGATGGACGGCGCGATCCTGCTTTATAAAAAGGATATTTGCCGCTCTCTCGCCCGATTGCGAACGCAGTATGCATCATTAATCGCGCGTTTTCTCGCGCAGTTGTAGATTTTTTTTCCGAGGGAGTTTTATGTTAATTTTGCCCGCAGTGAAAAAAGTTAGGAGACTTAATAATAAAGTTATGTAATATTCCCGGCGCGTATTACGTATTCAAGGGGGTAACAAATCGATAAGAAAAAAATTCCTTAAAAAAATTTTTAATGGACTTCATGTTGGTTAATGGAGTTTTAATACAAGGTTCGATTACCTTCAGATGCTTAACATCGAAAGTTGGAAGGTTGCGATCAATGCCAGTCTTCGAATCACATTTTTATTAAAACTCTCCCCTTTGATTTTCTTTTTAGCAACGGCTACATTCGATTGATAATACTATATTAAAAGATAAAATAAATTGTATCAGTTTTTCTCTTATGTTACATATTTGAAATATATGAAAGTTTCCTTGTCTCTCATCGTACCTTACGTTTCGTTCAGAGAAATGGATTGGCATTAATGGATATACGAATAAAATGAATGATTCTTACGTTTATAAAAATCGTTTATATAAAATTATTCACGTATCGACATTGTAGTAGATAGTATATTGGTCCTGATATTTACTGCGACAACTTAGGATCGTTCACGCTATCTCGCGACAATTCTCAGGGACGAGACTGGCGACGGTGGGGATATCGAAAGGAGTCCTCTCATTGTCACCGGCGCGAGATCTCGGATTTCGCGTTCTTATCCTCGGACACGACCGGCGAAAACTTTCCAAGATAAACTCCGGCTCCCGAAAACGTTTCCGGCTTTTCCCGTAGACCCCCGTAGATTCGCGTGCGTATGCCGAAAACGCGATTTTCGTAATCTCGCGGAAAGTATACAGTCGCACGGTATCTCCTACTCCTCCGTCTCTTCTTTCTCCTAACGTCGTTCGAGATACCGAGATATAGATACGAAATGGGGCTAGGATTGGGTCAGGGGTAGGAGAAAATACGGGGTAGTTGGGGGCGCGGTCGCGGAAGGATTTGGTATATATCGTGGATTCAGGGAGTAGCCGCCGGAGGCGTTCAACCAATTAGCTAACTCCGCGGCACTTCGCCCTCGAAACCGCTAACGAAGAACCTAAACGAACGAAGAAAACCGGGCGGTAGGGGGGCAAAATCCATCTACCCCTGCAGGGACGCTGCTGCTTGCGGTGTGGATTCGCTCGGGGGTATTTCTCGGTGTTTCTGCTCAATCCTCCGAGGACGTATGGTACATATAAATTATGCTTAAGCCTGTAGCGTATCGGGATTTCGCATTTTAAACTAAAACTTCTTACGTTTCTCTCAGTGTATATTAAGGGAGAGAGAGAGAGAGAAAGAGAGAGAAATAGGGAAACTTGTTTAATCTCAAAAGTATAACTATGATTTAACTAATTATGAATCGTCGATGATATAATCTTTTGTTTCGCGTGAAAATTGTCGTGGAAGTTACTTTTGTTGCACTCCAACAATGAATGGCACATGCATAAACCGAACGCAAGAGTTATCACAATAAAACATAAATACATTATTTTTATATAATTTTATCGCAAATAACGTGTAATTTAATATTTACTGTGCGACGATTATTTTTAATCTATTCTTCTGCCATCAGTTTCAATTTTTGCCCTGCAGGGATAACTTCGCATGTAAGGAACTTTCAGGGGTGGGTTTTTCTGGGTTTTTTTTCGTGCACCCAGATTATCTGGTATTCGTGCGATTCTTCCACTCTATTTTCCAAAACTCCCATACGCTTTACCAAAATATCTCACAGGGATATCTTTTAATTTACTTTCACGGATTGTGGCTACCGTAGCGAATGACCTAGCAAACAGTCATTTCAATTTCGAATTGTAACAACAGTACGTGAGATTGTGCGAGAGAACCAATAAATTCTTCGTAAATCTCTACAAGAGACCACTTTCGAATTTCTTTTTATTGACGCTCACATTCTCTATCGAATTCAGATTGTTTACTTGAATGAAAGCGCAAGATACACTTCTGTGGCAAATCATATTGTATTATGTTAAATCATATTTTATGAATAATATTAAATCATATTATATTATGTTAATCCGTACTATACATATTTATAATGTATTTAAAGAAAAATATCCTGTATCCTTTCATTCATTTTCGTTTATTTTCGATCAAGAATCAATAATTAACTAGTCGAATGTATTCAAATCTCGATTTTGAGTTGAAAATTATGAATTGTTAACTAATATTTTTACACGAGATTATCCGCTCTTACTGTACGATTTGTTTCTTTTTTTTTTCACCGCCTGAGATCTTTCCGAAGGGACTAGGAATTACGGTATCGAGATCGCGAAGTTTTCATCTTGGCTGCTATTTAGCGGATCTCGAAAAGTGCTCAAGGCTATAAGAACGCGACGACAGCCACACCGACGGAGGTGACGGAAGCGAGGAAAGGAAGAGTAAGTATTGGAAATAAAAATATAAGAGACACAGAGAGTCGTGCCACATTGATGGACATGTTTCTAATTGTTCTGACAGATATTCGCGTTTCTTTTTCTCCTTTTCCCTTTAATAATTGATTTTATAATAAACAGATTTATATAGACAGTATATAAAAAAATCTAAAGACTGATATATATCTGATATACAGCGCAATATACAGAGAAAGGGAGAAAGACTTGTGCGTGCAACAGAATGATGTCTTCTTTTCGACGGAAGTATGATAACGAGAGAGAGAGAGAGAGAGTGCAGCAGGTAGCATCGTTATGTAATAAGAATAATGAGTCTCTATCTCGGCGAGGTGGCATCGTAATTATGATATAACGGTTGTCAGTCGTTCCAAAAAGGAAAAAAGCAATAATAATAATAGAGGACACAGTTCAAGTTGAAGCTTCAGTGGCTTTCGCTCGGTTTTCGTGGGACAGACTGACGGCATTGAAGGGAAAATTAATCGAAGAGATTTTAATACAAAAATAAAACAACTGGGAAGATTACTTGTTGTCTGGAATTTCTATCTCGTAACTTTTTGATCCTCCGCGATCTCTTTACGGGAGAGGGGAGGGTTAAGATGGGAGCGGAGAGCAAAAGCGTAGTTTTATCGAAAGATGAAGGTTTTTTTCCATGTACTCGCGTGAAATTGCCGTTTGCTACATCCGCCGCACAGGCTGGCTTGACTTTTATCAAGCAAAAGGACTTTAATATCGTTTAAGTACGGCTATGTTTGAATTATAAGTGAGGAAACGACAACACGGCTTTTCTTCTTTGTCCCAAACACATTAAATTCTTATTAGACGATTTTGCAATTACATTATTCTCAAAAAAATAGCTAAAGAATCATTTAAGAACGGATAAACGATTAAAATATGTTAGGAATAAATAAGAAATAATTAGAAATATATCGAATCAACATTGAATAGACATCAATTCGACATCTTTTCGATCAATCATTTCTCACTGGGAATTTTTTAAGAAAAAGATATGATAAATCGCAAAATCGATCAGCAAATCAGTATCTCTTAAAGAAATTGTATCGCATCCGCAGAACAAATCCGCATATAAAACCGACTTGATCCATTGAAACCTGCTTAAAAGTACAGATTTCATAACTTATTAAAGGGCAAAAAGCGTATATATTCGTATACGGCATATAATCCACTATTCATGTCACGTTCAATTTCTTGTTTATCGATTCGAAGCGAATTAGCTTCGAATGCCACGGTCTACCGCGGAGATTTATCGTTATTTCGAGTCTCGTAGACTTTTCTTCGCGACAAGCATCGGAAACCGAAGCGATACTCACACGTTGCTTCCTCTCCCGCTCTCTTTCACTCCGCCGGTTCCTCTTCCCGACGTGACGGCGTAACTTTGCATAGTTCGATATGAGCCACCCACACGTCATCCGTATGTACAAACCCTTCTAGTCGAATCTTGCGATCGAGATAAGGCGTACGAACACGGAACACGGAGCACGAAGCACGGCTCGTCGGCATCTCGCGTCGCGAGATAAGCTACGAGGCGAATACGAAAGTCTCCTCTTGCAAATTTATAGGGAACACTGTCACTCGCACTCTTCACCCCGGCACGGTTACCACCGAGTCGTTGTCGTCATTTTTGATATTATAGAAAAATCCTCTCTTAACGTTCTCGAGGCTTCCCCCTAAGTACGTAAGATTGAAGAACTCGCAAACTTTATCGAATATAAAACTCTATTCTTGTACAATTGATTTTAATACATTTCATCTGATTGATACTTGCATAATTCGATTATTTTAGCATGAAATTGTTAACTATTCTTCAAAAATATATCTCTGCAATGATTTGGACGAGATCATGTGATGGGTGAATTATTTTCATCTTTCTTTAAACAGACATCAAGTAAAATTATTGATTTAAAAAATAACAGTTTTAATACGCAAAAAGTTTAAAAGCTGCTTCGAGATCATTTTATCGCTTTTTTATCGCACATAAATTAACGATTTTATTAAAATGATACTATGAAATAACTTTGACATTTTAAACCACTGTAACTTAATTAACAACTTTTATTATTTTTATAAGCAGAAAAGAAAAATATTGAAATATGATATTTCCAATATATTCTCGTATGACATTCATACGTATATATAATTAAGTTATAAGTTATTAACTTTGGGACAAATTGAAAATAGTAGATAAAAAAACTGGAGTATGTCAATTCTGCACATTGATTTCATTTAAGCTAATCGAGAATATCTTTGCACATTAGTCACATTGGAGTAAATCAGGTAAATGTCTTAATTAATAATGTTAATAACACAAACAGAACATCTTTATTTTTAAGCAGTTGAATTTTTTTTTATAAAATGACTGATGTTTTATCGTTTATTGTTTCTTTCTCGTGCTGTAGTCCATAATTATGCATAAAATTGCGTACAACATATAAATATTAAATGTATATTGGCTGCATACACGGGAGATATTTACTTTTGGCCGTTTGAGGTTTTTTTTTTGCCAGGTGACCGACGTGTCAATATCGTATCCGCATACACGCGAAGTTTTCCATACATGTCGCCATAGCGGTACACGTACGTGCTCGTCTTTTGAATACAGCGATAACGACTACACGAAGGAAATTGAACGTCACGGCGGAGTGAAACGCCGTTAGAAAGAAAAGCCGATTGACCCGATTCGACGTCGTACTGTCGACGATTAAAAATGAAATATCGTGTGGCGATATCGTATAGAAAAATGTCCGAGGCGGAAATACGACATCGTCGGATGTCTGATTTTGTACCCCGTATAAAAATCACCGTTGCGAGGTAGACCGATAATTATGCACCCTGGTATTCACCACGGATACGGTGAGATATATATACGTACATTTTTCACACTTCTTGAATCCCGCCCGCATATATCTCGCTGAAAAGATCGTTTAGAAGAAAAATTGTATTTGCGATCTCTAATTTACTAGTTTAACTTTCGAGCTTATTTTAATATTAGCCGCACGATTCTTAAATATCGTGAAATATCGTACTCTATAATAACTTTATTATAAAATATCGCTAAGATAAGATGTACGTGAAGTTAGCACCGCTATTTTATTTAAAAAAAAATTAATAAAAATTATGCCGTATTGTACTAAGTTTGTGCTACATTGTGCTGCAAAAATTAATGACATATCTCAAAAGACAAAGCATCAAATAAAAAAAATTATTTTTTTGCCAGCATCGCCATTTTCATTTAGCGACAAAATAAAAATTGTGTTTGATACAATGTTAACTACCGTATATTGCAGTATAAATTCCAATCACATTTCTTCTCGTTTTAAAAAGAAATATAAAACAAAAATCGTGAGAGAATAAAGTGCCTTTAATATCATTGAGCTGCAAAAATCTTAGCCCGATTTCTAGCATCGAGGACACGCGAACGTATTTAGACAGTTATGGGAAGAATTGTACTCATCCCAGCGCGATTTCGCGTCTTTTTCTATCCAATTCCTCGAAATGCGTCGCATTAGGCACGTCGCGTTTGATTTATTGGCGTTCGCGGAAACGATTTGGTAAGTCTTTCAGCTCTTCGTGGAAACAAGGACCAAATTTCTGCTCCGCGATCCGGCGTTTGTTTACATTCAGTTTCTCGAAGAACGTCGCGTTCGGCCTAGCGCGCTCGCTTTTTTGGAGAGTATTCGTCGCTCGCTCGAG
>JAJVSH010000099.1:711359-735310 GCA_021460005.1 Tetramorium alpestre
CTTCCAATTATTTCCAAAACTTCGGAAAGCACTTCAGTTCTGTCGCGGAGATCGGAGCGCGAGGACGTATCGTTAATACTCCGCGACCGCGCGACACTTCGTCCGTGGAAAGTGAACATCGTACACGAATTCGGAAAGTTGGAAGTGTCGAATCGGGTAACGGGCGATCGTCTCGGTCCTTCTATTACTTTATACCGTGATATTAGATGTGATAGTGATATTAGATTTTTGAAAAATGATTGTGAGAAACATACAAAGCGCGGAACATTCGATATCTCCAAGCGCGTCGCGATTCAATTCGCACTTCGTTTGCTTAATGATTGTTTAAAAGCACATAAATCTTGTTGTTTTCGATGTAAAAATTGATTTTGAGATTTCAAAAGTGATAACTCGAACCTTGTTCGCGTTTACATTTCGGTTAATTTTTTTCGAAAAGTGTACTTTTTCTTGATCCCATTATGGAGATATAAGACTGAGATTGGATTATCTACCCTTCATGAACTCTCGTCTTTTAACCTGTTGAAAGTGAATATCGCGGACGAACAAGTATCAAGCATCAGAATCGTCGTCGAATTTAATTAAACAACAGGCGATCGTCCGGCGCGTTTGCTAATCCGCGCGATCGTCTTCGAAATTTCGAAAATCGTCGCGATAATCCAATCGAATTCGTTCCGTCGCTTACCTACGGCGTATGCCGCTCGAGTGATAGTGATAGTGATAGTGCAAGCATATAAAAAGGTCATTCAAGTGATAGTGATAGTGTAATTGTGTGAAGTGAGGATACGAGGAATTACAAAATGGTGGAAAAGGATAGTCGAAAGCGGGGGGAAGTAAGGCAACAGCAACGGCCGACGGCCGACGGTGAGTTACTTGTGCGTTGATGTATCTACATGAAGTAGCACCGCCATTTTAAAAGTGTAAAAAAATTATTTTTTTATTTCACGCTTTGTCTTTTGCGATAGGTGATTAATTTTTACGGCTCAATGTAGCACAAACTTATTATTAATTATTTTCTTATTTGACGCTTGTCTTTTGAAATATGTGACTAATTTTTATGGCACAATGTAGCATAAACTTAGCACAACATAGCAAAATTTTTATTATTTTTTTTTAAATATAATGGCGGTGCTAACTTTACGTACATTAAGATAAGAGTGTCTTCTTCAATAATTAATGATTACTAACGTTAAACGCCGCATGATGAAACAGCAAGTACCTCAAAAAAAGTAAATTCTTGAAAAATAAAAACCATCAAGCCTCCCGTACCGCGGTTCATTATCTTTGTTCAAACAACGATTGTTACAAATTTACTGATTCCTCTGTAGCGGGACAACAGACTCCGCATACTTGCACCTTCGGGGTGCTCAGGAGGAAAGGAAATGCAGCTCACACACTATCGTTTATTTCGCGCCGCGCATACGGTTGGTTTGCAACGTATAAAAAAGCCCTTTAGCCTCTCTGCAGTCGAATTTGGTTTCAGTTGCAGTACCAACACATGCACGTGCACGCATGCACGCGCACGCATGCAGCGGTCCGTTTATGTACATACGAGGCCGGGTATCGCCATCGAATACGATGTTCGCATGCACTCTCTACCGATCCACCAGTTTCTGCTCCCTCCTACGCAACGTCGAGAGATAGAATTTCGATTTGCTGCGCACACATGTATATAACCGTGAGAAAAAGCGCACGAATTGTGCCACTGGACCAATAGTCCGTTTTCGATGGCTCGTATTCCTCTTCCCCCCGTAGCGTCCCGAGGCACCCCGCCTCGAACCTTCCTCTTTTTTTTTTTTTTTTTCTATATACGTATCATCGCCGGACTGCCGCATTGTGCTTCGTGTCGTTACGCACCGGATCGAAATTTATCAATCATAGATAAACGCTGATAGATACAAATATTTTTCGCGAATATCCACGACCACATCGTGATTTAAAGAAGACGCATGGGTGGCGGTTGCACCGATGGAAAAGGGAAAAAGGGAGGAAAAAAAATTTTTTCTCTCGTAGCAACCAAAAATAATACCCGAGATGGCATTTAATTTAGAAAGTGGATAGTACCGGTGTGGATCCTTTACCGAAAACGCGAATCATTCGGACATATTACATAAAACGCGTCAGCAAATAAACGCTTATTCGACGAGCCAGAGGAACGACAGAATTTCTATCATTATAAAAATTCAATTATCACGATGGTGATTGCCCTCCCGTTCTCGCGATGCGCGCTGAAAATAAATCTTTCTGTTTCGACACCATTTGGCCTCGTATTGCGCCTCGCGAATTAGCCAGATTAATTAATTCGGATTCGTTGTCGGAACGTACGTAATCCTTTTGGGAAACATAATGCGCATTGAGATTCGATGCAAAATTGTGTATCAGTGATTTGCGAATAATTGCTTCCCTCTGTGATTTTCCCTCGCGTTTTCATTTACAAGGGAAGTTTTATTTCTAATTAGTACATGTCGAAATCTTGGTCATTATCAAAATCACCAAGTACATGACATCGTTAAATGGACTGAATAGCAATTTGGTGTGATACGGTATAATTTGTAAGAATTAATGTATGTATAAAATACATTTGTTCTTCTATAATTATGCTGTAATTACATAAAATATATAGTATGAATTAATTTGTAAAATTAAATAATTCAATTTTTAGTCAAAGAAATTATATTATTATAATATATTTAATTTAAATTTTTATAATATATTTAATTTAATTAAATAAACGTATTGTAATATTATCGTAATTAAAAAAAATACTTTATTTTGCGTTTAATATAAAATATACCTCCATGTACTTGTAATTCGTATATATCGCATATGTATATATATACATACAAGGAATATTCCACAATAAGTGGCCAGCCCTTTTTATCTGTCAAACTAAAAGAGAGACCATAACAAATATCAAATTATATGGTTTAAACTGAATTCTATTGTGAACATAGTGGCGTATAAATACACGCGTGCATGCATGTGTGTAATTGTATATTTTTCATTTCGTGCCACTCTTTTAATTTTTAAGTGTTATTCATATTACAAAAGAAAATAAATTGGCAAACAGTTTGTTTTGTATATTTTAATAGCGGACGCCTTTTCCCCATTTTCAATCATGCAGAACGATCGCTGTTTCGAAATGTGGCGGCGTAAATTATCACGGATTTAAAGCAATTAATTATCGCGCGTTGAATTGCGTAAACGTGTAAATTAGAGATCCGCGACTAATTGTATGCGTGCGCGCTATTATAAAGTGGTTTACGCGTCTCTGTGATTTTTTCGTTGCTGTCACAAATGTCCATTCTTGTCCTTTTAACGACATAATATTTCATTAGAGTACCATTTGTGCCGCATAACGATATAGTGGGACTTTACAAGTAACAAGCTTATCGTAAGTTGATTGTCGTATGTATTAAATCACGAGATTATTAATGGATTAATTTATCCCGGGATATTTATTGGATGCCTCGAAAAGACGATGGAAAGTTTCGGCACGCGCCGGGCATTTTCCGCATGCTCTGCGTAGACGAACAGCTTCGAATTTTTGCGTCTACGATTAATTTCTCCTGAAATCGATATAACAAGTGGCAATTAAAGTGTTTTATTTCGACAGAGAAATTCGGTTCTATGACTTGTGATGTCCTTTTCTTACACACTGATTTGACGGCTTTTAAAATCTCCTATACTTTTTTTAAGATTTAGTTCACGAAAAACATTTAATTTCTATTTTGATTTTATTTACGTTAAATAATAAATTAGGATAATATCTTTCACTTTTTTAATATGTCTCCGGCATGTAAAAGTAAAATGATATGCTTTTGAAAATTATATCACGTCCCTTGCATTGCTGTCGCGACGTATCCGGCTGATTGCGTCTAAATGACACATACGTGTTTTCTGGGACATTCGCGTATAATGTTTTGGAGAGATACAATTACATATCCGTGTGCGCGTTTGTATATATATAGATGACTATTTTAATTAATTCCCAGGCAGTAGCGAAACATAAGTTACTTCGCGGTAACACAGGAACGCAAATCCAAGTGTTCCGCGGACGCGCGTGATATTAATACATTTCGGATAATGTTTCAATTTATTCGACGTCTACACGTTATATTTCACGATTGATTTTGCTCGCACTCTATTATTTTCGCATCCGTAAATCCGGAAAATATTAAATTATTACGCGATTATTACGTGCGCGTAAACGAACAAGTAGAAGGAGAGAGAAATATTTTATGTAAAAATGTATCTGATTTTATGGACATGCAATTTATAATATTGTACATAGTTTTTACGTATATCGCTTAAGGAAATATAACATTTTTAAACACAGAAAAGATACCGCTTGGTGTCATGTAATAAAAGAAAGTTTCCTAAGTTGTTTAACATCAATGCACAAGTATGTACCTTAAAAAAAAAAAATTTTATGATTATTTAGTATTTATGTGTCTTAGTAGATATATATAATCTTTCTCTCTTCTTACTTATCTTATAATTAGTCTCTTTGCTACGAAATTTTTTTATATTATTTTTTAGCATGATGCAATGAACATTATTGTTTTTTATTTTATATGTATAAAAAATTTGTCTATAATGAAATGCTATCCGATAATTTAATCTTTACATTAATTTCGAGTCTCTCTCACGCATATAATATATGTATACATATATATTTTCAATTTAATTATTTTTTCACTTACGATACTGCATATTATTTGTTTGCACAAGATCAAATTGATTGTTACGCATATACAGGATAAACTTCGTTTATTAAATTTTCGTAATACCCCAATCTGGGGTCATAGTTAAAACAATTTAAAACGGCTCAATGCCAGGTAAGCCGACATATGTTGTTAAATCAGATCAGATGAATATCGAGTTGAGGATGGATCAGCGCTGTTATGCATCGATTATCAGATACAGATTTTTCTGACGTGTAAAATAATCGTCAGTGGAAATACGCGGAATATATGGTCGACACGACATGGATGCCGTAGGCTATATTCTGGGAGTGGCAGGGTGCATGTTAAACCTGCTCTTCGTTTTCATTTAAAATTTTCTTTATATATATATATATATATATTTAATGATTTGATATATATATATATACATATATGTTTTTAATATTCTATTTCTTTTTTAATCAAAATGTAGAAATATTTAATGTTTAATTATTTTCCAAGAAATATCCTACATAATCTTATGCTCACACAGACATATAATTTAAAAGTCGTTATTAATTTTCTTCGAAAAAGGTTAAAAATATGTTGATCTAGCAGATAAATATAATATAACAAAAGTATACTATATACATATCAAAAGAATTTTGAAGCAAACGAAATTGGCACTCGTATATTTTCTGGGGTGCAAAAATCATCTCCCGCAACGCATCGCACTCGATGCGAGGTGTAAAATTACATGAAATGGAAATATGAATTATGCATCACCAGCATATATAGCGACGAGATGTTCGATGAGAAGTTAGATATTTCGGAAAGGATCGCGTGTAATTTGTTGTGGCGTGATATCGCGTAAAGATTTCTCTATTATACATTACAATACAACTATAATATGCAGGCCTGCATACAGTTCCGCTATGACGTCCTACAGTTTCATATTATTGGTTGAAATATACATACTGCTATTGGCGCCTTTCTATACATACCAATACGATACGCTCGAACGAATATTCGTCTAGCGTTACGTCACCGCGCCTTTTTTTTAGGCGCAGGTCCATTATATTCGCGTGAAACCGCATCACGAAATTTTCGCGGTTTCTATCCACCATTTTCCGTATATGCAAATGAATTTGGATACGTGTGCGATGACCGCTACGAGATCGGCGGAACATTTGTGGAGGGCACGCTCAAATAGAGGTGGTGTCGGTGCGGACCACAATTCACTAATTGTTTTTCAAATTCGCGACAATCGGCGCTCCGTGCTTGCAATCGGCAATTTGTTATCGCGTATATGCCAACAATTCTTTATTTGCTATTTCAACAACTTAGTATGTCACATCCACTTTCTTTGAAACGCGCGCGCGCGCGCACGTATATATGGAATATATTGTCTTACACCTAGGCAATATATCAATCTATAAGACAAACTGATGTTCGTCTATTTTGGCCGTCACGCAATTATTCGATTGAAAGGGATACAAACAAGGAGGTCAGTGCTGACGCGAAATGTGTATCTCGTAGCCTTCCGCAGCACGTCAAATCGCCGACAAATCGGGCATAATTTCCACATGGGCCGACATGCTAATTAGAAAGGGCATTTTGCTGTGCTCCTGGCGATTCTCGCGGATATTCTGCTGAACGCGGCTAAGCTAAATTATCCTTCGTCAGTTAGCTACATCCACACGTACGATCGCGCCACAATAGCTAATTTATAACATAATGCCTCGATATACGTATTAGCAATGTACCATTTTGTTTGCATTAATCTTCATTTCGGCACCATCCCTCGCGTCCCTTAATTATGTCTTACGATTCTCAAATGTGCCTATGTAAGATCAGATTTAACATCCCCTAGGGATCTATTAGGAACGATTGCTTCCTCTTGAAAGATACGGCATTGGAAACATGCATTAATCGATGAAAATCGTAGAGTTAAATTCTTCGCTTTGTAGCTCATTATAAATTTACGCGTGCATAAATGTATTCATATTTGTATGTTTGCAGGCTGATGATTTTCTAAGCAACATTTTTATAAGTATGTAAGCGAGAAACGTTACTGTACAAAATTCTTATATCCCCAATGCGCTTTAAAGTATTTTGATCTTTATTCTGGGAAATATTCATCATCCAGTAATAATTATATCGATTACGAGCTCGTCGCGCTTTGAGAGAAAGGATTACATTGTGCACACAAGCGCATTTGAATCAAGCACAAATTGATGATAGATCTCTCGCACGTTCCACTCTTTTTCATGTGAGATTAATCATCTACAAAGAGCCGGCGAGTGCTTATTAAACCGGATTCGTCCAAATAGAACGGATCAAAATAATAATAAAAAAAAAAAAACGAGGACATGTGGAAATATTTGTATTTGTACAATCCGCCACGCCTTTCACGGAAAGCGGTAAATCTCATCGATTCAGGCAATGATGCAGCGTTTTGAAGCAGAATGTAAATTCGTAGAAATATTTAAATCCGCTTTCTGATCAAAATTGCGTTTTGCCAGTATCGCGCCTATGATATCGTTTTCACAGCGTTCCTCCAGGCTTAACGAATATCGTTTATATAGTCTTTTCCATTTTATCAGCGTCCAGCATAAAATTTTGCTTTGAGATGTACCTAAAATGATTCTACTAACTCAGCATTATGAATAATGTAACATTTTTACTGTAAATAAAATAAAGATCATCTTAATGATAATTATAATAAAGTTACTGATTCAACAACTGAAGTGAATGAGTGGCTCTTCGAGCAACACGTGTGCGTGATATTAATATTTAGCTGCAATGATTTATAATTAAAATTTTGTTAAAAATTAATCAATTAAATTCAAATTAATTAAATTCAAATTCAGTAATAATTATTATCATTATGTTAGTAAGTATCAACAGCTCGTAATATAAATTCTTGCCGTTTACATTTTGTACAAGTTTCGCCGTATAAATGTTTCGGTGAGCGAAGAAGAGAATTTTTGATAAGTGAATTTAGTGGAATATGATTTTGAGAAGAATACATTATTATATTACATATGTGATCGTTATGTGTGCGTGCACGCGCGCGCATGTGTGTGTGTGTAATATATGTATGTATATATAACATTGCACTACCGATATATAACATTGCACTACATTTCTCTTTTCTCGTTCGCGTTCTTTGCAGATGCATTATGAATCAGAAATCACGTTAGAATATTCTACACATACATATGAGTGCATTAAGGGCACATATGGTGATATAGATTTTTTTAGCATACTTCAATATCTGCAGAGCCGGTTCGATTTATCCGTTGATCGTGACAAGCACATCCTGATGATCCTGCATACGCAATTGATTCTCGTAAATGACTTTTGAGGAACTTTGTGAACTTGTTATACGTATTTTTTCATTAACCCTTATGGATGCCATCTCTCTCAAGAAAGAGTCTCGGCGGTGGGAAGGAAGGGAGGGAAGGAAGGAAAATACCTTCTATATCCTCATTAAATGCAATTCCATTTTGCGATAATCGAACTATTAACGTCGCGCTTTTGACCGTACAGATATCGTGGCGCAATTCTACAGCGAATTATCTAGTTGACTCGAGATAACGAAAGATTGACTATGATCGGGAATCTTTTTTTCTTATTCTCGAATTTCCCCGATAGAGGGTAACGAGGGGACGTAGAGAAGAGGGGGAGAGAGGGAAAGAGAAAGAGAGAGAGAGAGAGAGAGAGAGAGAGAGAGAGAGAGAGAAAAGGAGGGCACGTCTACCAGTCACGAAAGGGACAAGTTCGAACTCTCAATCGCCGTTGAAAGTTGTGTGTAACCCGACGTTGGGACGAGAGCTGCACGGAGATTGGCTTTACAAGCTGTTCTAATGAGATAAGTTCGCCCATCGTGCCTTACTTTTAATATCTCTTCCACTTCCTCCACCCGCCTTTCCTGGGCGCGCAGCGCGCGGCCCTTAACGAGCGAAATATTGTCTGACGTCGCTTCCGGCAATTTTACTCGTCACCAGCCTCGGATCTTGCCTGAGCGAGAATCGATTGCCCCGATCGAGGGCGCAATGCCCTCGCGGGTCTCCTCGATACCGGCGCCCATCGTTTTTTTTCTTGCCACGTGAAATTTTTGCGATCCGACGTACCCGAGGGCGGTCAATACATTAGCGGCTTGAGTCTGCCATCAGTAACACCTGTACGGGACATTAAAGGGCCGAAGCCACGGCGACGACCTTTCCTCCCTTCTCTCTACGCTCGTCTTGAATTAATTACATTCATAGTAGATTATTCGGCGTACGTCGGCTCGCGATTACGGCGGCGAAAAGTCGGGGAAAGCGATAACTTGCGCGTGTATTACATACATACATACAATACATACACAAACACACATATACATTTATGTATATAAAAGAATGTTCCTTTTCTTTTCTTTAATAAGCAATATAATTTAATGAAAATCTTTTTGAGGGATTTAGTCCAATAAAAATTACACCAAAGAGAAAACAGCTATTTTTTATAGTAAAAAAATATGAGTTTTATAGTTTTTAATTAATTACGAAGTAACAAACGAAATGCAGAGGTCGCCGATTTGACAAATATCGATTGATGTTATGAATCAGTTTTGGCCAATATTTGTTTGCAAGCGTGCTTTTTCTCTCTTCTGCCCCTCTCTCTCTCTCTCTCTCTCTCTCTTTTTATGGTGTGTTAAGAGCATTTACTAGATTGGAAAACCGCTTGCGCAAAGAGAATACGTTCATATGAAACAATATACTGCGGTTTTTATCAATATTTCGCGTACCGTATAAAAAAAACATCGAACCTCGTACATTATATGCGACACATACATATATGAAAACAATTCGGGAGACTATAGAAAATATAACAAATAATGTACTTTATTTGCATGCGATATATTTGTATAGATCTTGAAAATCTCATGTTTCATTTCATGTAAACATGGAAATAACTTAAATATTGATTTCAAGATTTAAAAATCTATGTCCAAGGAAAAAAGCTTTAAGTTATTTTTATAATTCCAAACTTGTATGTGTGTGTGTGTGTGTGTGTGTGTGTGTGCGTGAAAAAGTAGTTTTAAACTAAAGTTAGAGGACAAAAAAACGCTAAATCGCGCAATTAATATACTTTTTATTTTCTCTTTTTTTTTCAAGTAGATCTCTCAATTGCTTTACTAATATAATCACGGAGTAATCGCACGTTCTGGTCGCGCGGTGTGTCAAGAAAAAAAGAGAAGCGAAGAAAAAATTCTCCAATGGCTTTAGGCAGAATAGGAAAGAGTTAACGACCTACGGAATGTCCGATAATTATCCCGCTGCCGAGGTAGCGAAGGTGAATTGTACCTGGGATATTTTGTGCAAGCTTGCACCACGTGTCGCAAAATATCAGCTTAAAAGCATGCGTTTATTTTTTGATAAATTACCCCGTTAATCGGCTCTAGTGGAGGTTGGCGGCTCCGGTGCCCCCAGGAGGGATGAAATCTGCTTCACAGCCCTCCACCGTCCCTACCGCCATCGGCTCGGCTTCACTCCCGTCCTGCCTTGCCGTCCTTCATTTATTCAATGTCTTTTTCTATCCGTATATATACATATATATATATATATATACTGTATTTCGTAAATAGAGGGGCTCATACAGGCCCGGGGATTTTTTGTTTTATACCGCGCATCGCATGCACCGTTGAGTTTTCGCGACCTGTGAGGTATTAGGGAACTAAGTTATTGCTGGTACAGCGAATATATAGTGCCACTAGATAACCGAATTTAAAAGCAATCCTATCGACTCGCGTCTCTTTCCGGTCCCTCCTTTCTCCCACCGCGGCGTTCCATTAACGGCTTATCGCGTCCGCGATTCCAAACGATTCGATACTCATTTAACCGTATCTATTGATGAATCTCGTAGAATAATTATTGTTAATCTGTCAATAAATCTCGCGCGTCTGACAAAACGCAATTCAATCTATTTCGATTCGGCGGCGACGCAAACAATAGTCTTATATATAAGTAGACAATAAAACAATGATGTGACAAGCATATGCAAAGTTTACATGTGCTGTCTGTATCGTATAGCAGTATAGCTTGTATCTTGAAACGCACACACATTTTAATAAGAAGACCTCTATATTTAACCTTTCATTAAGGAACTTTATCCCTTTCGATCAATCAGTATTCACTAAATCGGTGACTTCTGAATTTTTTTTATTGTGTCGTAATCAATTGAAAACTACAAAACTGATTAATATTCTACAAAAAAATATTTATCTCTTAGTTATCGAATTATCTATCTTTTTAATTATTTTAATAATATATATGTAATTACAAGAGATTAAAAGCTTTAACGATAGAAAGGTCCAGTAAAATTTTAAAAATTCTTTTTGAGCATATTTTAGTATGATTTCATTTTAATTTGCGTTTATATAACATTCTATGCGCAGTCAAAGTATAATGTAATAGTGTAATTAATATAATCAGAAATATATTTAAATATATATATTTGAATAATTGTATTTTGATACATTACTATTTGCGATTGAATTTCATGAAAGAAGTTTGATGCATTAAAAATCCGTGCATTTTTTTCTGTCGCAATCAATTCATATTTGGTCATAACGATTCGCTCCTGCCTAAAATATACGCATCGTGCATTACATTTAGCAATAATATTTAACAACATATGAATGCAAAACCTATTCGAGCTGTACATACATAAAATTTGGCGGAATATTCAATATGCTTACATTCGGTGCTCTTGATAAATGAAGTACTATTAATTAATTGCTCAGCGAGAAAAATGGCATTCTACAAATTTTATCCCTGTAATTCGCTCGTTTTCGACGAGCGTTACATTCCTCGCGTATGTTATCGGACAATATTAATCATCGCATGAAATCGAACCACTCGATATTTAATCGACTTCCGGACCTGGATATGAAATATGTTTGAAAATGATTGGAAATGAGTCTGCTCGTGGCAGCTGCTTCGCATCGCCGCTGCGTTTTAGTCTGTTTCGTTCGTAGTCAAAAACAATGTCGTGCGCAAAGTATGCGCTTTACAGTTGGCTTTATGATACGTCACAAACAATAACTGAAGGGTGAATGACAGAGCAATAGAAGAGACTCTAGTAATAATTTCAGGGTAATTGATCCAGAGGTCGTCAAAGCAACAATTTGTTAACTCACTGTATTCGTTCGTTATACTGACATCAGAGTATATAAGTATTTACAAAAAAGAAAAACAAATTGATTTTCCGCGGAATAATCTTCTCTCAGAGTTTCAACTAGCTGATAGTTAAAACAATAAGATAACGCTCGAGATATTACGTTTAGAGGTAAGATGATACTTCAAACGAATCGGTTTCATGAAATTGCGGATGAAGGGCTCTCAATAGCCTCGCGCAGATTTGAAGCTTTTTCCCGTTTTTCTTTGCAACTCGTAATTGCGTAATAATCATGCGAATTATGCGCGCATAAAAGCGTCCGATTCAATTGTCGACAATGCTATTGACGCTAAGGGGGCGAATTGGATTATTTTTGTTAATATTCAGCGTATATGTAGCGACTGACGTAAATACGTATGGCCGCCGGGCCGTGCACGCGCTTCATTTCCTCGTTGGGAAATTGCATTTCGAAAATCCATTTTCAATCTTCGTACGCGGACTCTTTCTAACGGGCGTAGGCCATACGCGTCCATGTACATACGCATGTTCCACGACGTTTTATTCACACGTGTAACTACCTATCCGAATTTTGTCTCGTGCTTAACTACGAGACTTGCTTTAAGGTACGAACGATGAACAGATTTATACGTTATATCGTCATGTTATTTCCTGTCACTCGATATATTGCATTCTCTAGAAATTACACGAAATGTGTGAACAATGAGTCTTGGCGATGTTAGCCGAGAGTAATCAAACTGATAACCAGACTTCTATTACATTTTTTACTATATAATCTTGATTGAATATATTTCTCATGTATTCGAATTTAATTACAATCTGATTATTAACTTGACTTATTTTGAGTAAATTGTTGAATTGAATTGAAAAAGAATATTCGTATACCTTACATGAGAAAGAGAGAGAGAGAGAGAGAGAGAGAGAGAGAGAGAGAGAGAGAGAGAGAGAGAGAGAGAGAGAGAGAAGTAGAGTTTGCAGTATTACGGATTATTATAAGTAGAGCGAGATTTTTTATTCGTTAATAAGAATAATCATAATAAGAGATATACGTATTGTGAATTTTATTACATGCATTTTATTACACGTATGGACTAGTTGAGAAAAATGTGAATGAATAGAGTACCACATTTCTTACGCGTCAGCGTGGTGCTTGAAAAGTGGGATAGGCAAGACATTCTTGTTATTCGGTGGCATGGTAAGCGTAAGCACTACAGCACGCGTGGAGAGCAAGCCTCTTCGTCCGAACTTTGAGGCCCCTCCACAAGTCGGTTCACAAATTGGACTCGCAGTTGGTTAAAGTATAATTGGCATTCGTTTCTGATAACGAAGTGCCGACGCCGACCGTTTGTCCGGGCTGTAGACCTCAGATTTCAGTGTGCGTTTTCGCATTCGTGCCTCTCTTGTGTGTCTCGCCAGGCATGATTAGACCTAGAAAAAAAAAGCAAAAAAGTTTTCTCTTTTAATGATTACATTACAATAATCCAATAATTAAGAAAGGCTGTACCGAGTTACATGATGCAAATATATATGCAGAAACATTTATTACAAGTTTGTTTGAGAAAAAAAGACAGATAAGAGAAGAAAAAAATATCAGGGAGAGAATTTTTGATAAATTGAATATTTCAATTCTTTCTTAAAATTCACAGGATTGTACATACGATAACTGTTAATAAAAGAATTCTACGATGCATGCTTTATTAGCTTATTAGCTTCTTTGTTTATGTGTTGGTGAAAATAGAAATATTTTGAATATTGAAAACGGATGTTTTCATTCGCCCGAGATAAGAAAATCACACATGATTCGACGTACAGGAAAATGTAGTAATAAGATTTCAACAAATACATTTTCCCTATTTTTTAACGTTTCTTGATTTTAAGGATTGCCGTAAGTAATGGCGTTTATTAATCTTGCAGATGTATTTTTGCCATTAATCCTCACGTATGCATCCTGTGTTATCCTGTGTTTATATCAACCTGTCCGTGCCATCGATTATATTGAGTAAAACGCAAATGGGACAACAGAGAAACTGGGACGGAACGTGTGCGACAGCGTCGCTATTTCCCCCCCCAAAAATCCATGTCTACATGAAACGTACAAACACCGACGGGTTTCCATGAATTCGTCTTCCGTACAAACACCGACGGGTTTCCATGAATTCGTCTTCCGAAGGCAGTATCTATCTCTGAGGAAAAATGAGATAGGCCTTTGGCCATGCGGGGATCGATATAGGTCTGACGAGTTCGTCCCGAGAGTGAGACGCGGCCGCGTAATCCCGCGTACGTATCCGTGTAATGTCGTCATGCTTCCGCGTCGTCGCTGCGCGACGTTACGAAAGTTTGCGGAAAGAAGAAGAAGTCGAACGGGGCGCGCGTACGGGGACCAGGGGGGTATATATCGTGTGGCGTGTGCAAGGCGTGTTCCTGTCGGGAACCATCTCGATGGGGATCGGGGCCACGCTGCGCCTGACTGTTTCATATTTAAAGTATATTTTCGTCGATGGCACATTTATTGACGTGGACGCGGATACGCCTCTTAGCGCGACCATCGACAATATATTCCCAGTATCGGCAAGGGAAGCATCATTTCCGGTGGCTTCTCCGATGAAGAAACCTGCCAGTCAGAGCCAGCCCGCCCTCCTCCCCCTTGCTACGGCTTACAGCTTACTTACGGCTTGCTTCATGCCTCTCTACACCTGGCTGGATGTGTATAGGCATCGAATACCGACAGGCAGCCGCACTCGCCGTCTCTCTTATACTGCTCCTTTTCCTCGCTACCGCCTCTTTCCGTTCTCTCTTTCTCCCTGCCCCTGCCCCCAATCTCTTTCCTTTTTCCTCCCCGACGTCGTCCGCCACTGCCGCCTCGTCTTCGAAATCTTCTGCCAGTTCCTATGAAAGTTGCGACCTGATCGATCGAATCGCTTCTCTCCCTCTCGACCTCTCGCGCTTACATTCTCTCGCTCTCTCTCTCTCTCTCTCTCTCTCTCTCTCTCTCTCTCTCTCTCTCTCTCTCTCTCTCTCTCTTTCTCTCTTTCTTTCTCCATTGCTTTCTTTTTACAACTGTCCAAGATTTTCTCCATTCCTGTCTCGCCCTTTCATCCCTTCGATGAGTTGCGATGCCATAACAACCATTTCGTTGGTATCCTAAGATTTGGGTTACGATTCAATTACGAGCTGAAGCCAATGAAAAAGATGGTGTCTTCGAAACTGACAGGTTTCACTAAATATTCGAACATCAGCGTGCCAGCTCGGATTTTACGCGGCCACGGCATCCGATATCTTCGAGGCATTTCCTGCGCGGATAGATATATTCAGCGAGTCGACTATATAATGTGTTACAACTGCAGTGTACAATGTAATAATTAATTCGACCGTATAATTAATTCGATTCAATTATTTGTAAAGTTACACTGATTTCCTCCTATACTATGTCTTCAGCGTTTGAATTAATTAAAGCTTCGTAATTATTTTTCCAAGATATTTAAAATATTTATCTAAAATGGATTTTAAAGATTGTGGATTTGATGCGCTTTAGCCTTGAATATTCTCTGCTTTCGATAATTTCATCATCAGAATTATTGCGCAATTATGTTGCATTCTGTTCGCTTTTATTATTATATCAGAGCCGTTTGCGATCAGCCAAATGGCTGGGAGGCCTATGAGTCTGCATAAACATGTGTACGTCAATATGTGTATACTATACGCATGTGTATATACATATATATATATATAACATGTACGTAGATATAGCGCTATATGTACACATACACCATTATACGCCGCCGAGAGCCGAGAGCTTTGCGCGGCAAGACTTTGACCGCGCAATCCGCGGGCGGAATACTAACTCACCTAATACAATCAATTATTTGCCGCGGAGAACATCCTCTCCTTCTGCTTTACTTCCAGACTTCGTAGCGGTCTACCCCCGCCTACCACCGTTCCTATCTCGATCTCTTTTCCAATCTCTATATCCTCAGCCGGAGCACGCCATCCGAGCTCCGTTCCGCCCGCGTGTGTGAATATACCGACACACGCGCGACCGTACCTATTAGACGGCATATTCGTACGACTCCGCCGTCCCTCCAGCTCGGGGTGTTCTACTTAGCATCTATATATACGTTAATGGACACCCATACACGTGTAACGCACGTATATACCGCGATCTAAATCTTTTCTCTCCATACACAGACATAACTGGGAACGGAAGGTGAATCTTCGCCTACTTCCTTCGTCCCTCCGGCCCTCCCCTCCTCCCCCCTCCTCATGCTACCTTTTCTTTTCGAAGAGTTTGATATTAGTTTGGGATCGACGGTGGTGGGTGTTGGTGCTGTCGGTGGTGCTTGTGGTCGTGATCGTTCGACTGCGGCTACGGAGGAGAGCATAAGAGGTGGCAGCTGCCGAACAGGGTAGCCACCCTCGTCCGTGGGGTGGGCTACCTCATTGTTTCAGCGTAATTGTCGGACAAAAGCAAACTTGTTTCATTCAACGCTTTCATCAGGCGGCCCCCGTAACTTGAATTCGCGTACCTCTCCAACACCGCTATTTACATTCTGATAAGATTCACGGAAGAGAGTACGATTTATAGGATCGATCGGGGATGGTCAGAAAGAGGGAAGATTAGCTACGCGACGCGTACAAAAGCGTTACGTTAGATGCGTGGCGATAGATTAAATTGGGATACAATCAATTACCGTAATTGTACCTGCGAATGCGGCGCGATCCAGAAACATTAAATACAACCGTACGCAATACGCAGTAATTATTCATATTAATTACTTATCTATATTTTGTATAAATAACGCGGTGAACGATGTATTTTAAATCTCTGAATTTGTTGTTGCTTGCTGTGCGCCGCGAGCGTTCTGTAACAATACGTCGCACGTGGTTAAAATTGAAAACTCTTGGACAGGATTAAGTGACAGGATTATGCTGAGCTGAGAGCAATTGTCCTAATTACTGCGGTTTTCAGCATTTTCGAAAGTTCTTGTTTGACGATAATAGGAATACGTACATAAATAAAATAACGATTGTCTAGCAACGTGCATATATATATATGCCAAACGTAATATTAATTATTTATTATCATCAATACAGCTTTCCTTCTCTCTAGAAATACAACATTATGTAACTTTTCTGATATTCCCATGCTAAAACAAGAGAGAGAACAAGAAAAAAAAAACAAGGAACTCTTCCATCATCCTGAAATTGGGCAATATAGCCACCAGAAGTTATGATATTAAGCATAACAAACGATCAATCACCATTCTTTTCCGATACGACTTACGTAGATGTAATTAAATTGTCCACTTTGCTATTAGTCTTTTGATATATATATACACCCAGCTAACTGCAGCCATTTATATATCTGTGTACATGCGTATACGTGTAAATAAAATTTATATTGATATTAGTCAGCGGCAAGATCGCTATCTGCGGGATAATCTTATAGCTCGACACGCACGCATGTATGCATCGGCCGAGTCGGCCTGGTTCATTTTAGCTATTGTGTCAAAAGAAGAACGGGATACGCCCGAGGCGAAACGATAAATCAAAACTTCCTTCGTATACGCAAGAATCCCGGGTGGGTGAGTGGGCGCATTCGCGGTACCGGGGCACCGGGAACGGAGATTGCGTTCGATGTATTCCACATAATTACTTTCGTCTGCTCGATCTCTCGGATATATCGTCGGTGGCTGCCACGGACTCGCTGCAGCTGTTACTTCTTGTTACGCTTGCGAAACTAGGTACGCGTGTTAAGTTCTGCAGTTGCAGGGAGGTTTTAGAAGGGTTTGTGATGGGAGCGGAGAGAGGCAGGAGGGAGGAGGAGGGGGGGTGGAGAGGGTGGATGTCGAAGGAGAGGAACGCTAGCGGTTGGCAACGAAGGGAGTAACGGGAAAGGAGTAGGTAACCGGGAGAGGGCCGAGCGAACGAGCACGTACGTCATTAGGTTTGCACCGTTGAAGAGAAACTGCTTAAATTCCCCCGTCGGTCTCTCGGCATCATACACACTCGCGCACGTACCGTAAACCGGTGGACACCGACGGAAATAAAATGTCGAGAACGAAAAGATAACTAAGCGTTTTTGAGAAGTCCCCTGCCCTCCCCCTCGGTCCTGAAGAGCCGGCTGATGCGCTGTTAAGGGTGCCGGCAGTTCGGCCGATTGAAATGAATTACATCCGCTTCGGGATAACGAGGCGAGTTGCACGGCGTTGCGAAGATGATAAATTTTACTCGATAAAAATATCTACTTACGTAAAATATCTCATACAACTTTCCTGCGTGTTATTTATAATTACGTATAATTATTTCACGTGCAGTTGCACGTGCTAGCGCAAATTTTAAAATTGAAATTTTTTACGTCGGATTATTAGATTTGTTGAATATTTGTCCCGATGAAATAAATTACATTGTTTCTCATGCAATGCAAACAAGTAAGTTTTTCGATATTCAGTGAAACGGCGATGTGATTGCTAAAGTGAGAAAAATATATGATCTCTTTATATGCGGAATATAATTGGCGTTATACGGGAGTTGTCAATGCGAAATGCGAAATTGAATAAGAAGCTACGGACAAATCATGATGTCATTGAAGCTTTTATGTAAAGAATTGCAATTAATATGTAATTTCTTGCTGCCCACGCCCTTACTCTCTGTCTCTTTTATTTGTTGTCGGTCTTGGTCGACAATGTTGCCCTTGGGGTTCTCTACTGAATCGCAGATTCGTAACGCGACATTCCATGACCCGTTTCCGTTCCTTCCGATTTTACGGCAACTTGAACTCTTCCTTCGGTTTCTCTAAGAAATAAAAGTTTAGGAAGCGGACTAAAAAGGACGGTTCCGGTTCTCGTGTACTCTCTCGGCGATCCCATGGTCGAAGTGTATCAAAGAGGTCAGGAACGAGAGAAGGTACGCGGAAGCGTTGTAATGCTTGGGGTATGAGGAGGAATGAAGAGATATAAGAAAGAGCGTCAAGGATTCATGAGAACTGGAATGCCGGTCTTGGGGGCATCCCGATCCCTCTGAATCAATTAAGATGAAGACGCGACGTCGTAATCGATACGTCGCGTCGGTTGGAAAAGATAAGTCACTAGCTTAACTTCCGCGTACGTGTATGGGTCTTGCATGTACATGTGTATATACACGTGTACGCATTTATCGGTGAACATGTATATACCCGTAGACATACCACGCTACGCTGAAGATTCACACCCCAATCAACGGTAGGACGCCTAATATTTACGACCGGAGTCATGACTCCAGTCGTTTCTCCTCGGGAAGTCTCACCGTTCACTCTTCCCTGCCTTTCCTCGCTCTCAATGTCCCCGATGCAATTCGCGACGAGGTATTTCGTGATACCGGATGATATTCGTACGGCTCATGTGTCGATCGTACGTTCCGAACTCGGCGTGATTACTTGTAATTTTCCTGAGGTCGGGAAGCCAGCAGAGTTACGCCGAACGAAACAATCTTCTCGAATATCAGAGCCAAGTTGCCTCTTAGTCTTCTCGCTTGCTGTCAGCGGCATGTATCGTTAACATGCAAATAAAGATGCTCCTCCTCAAAGGAGCTGCTCAATTAATTAAACTCGCGTTATTATGATACATCTTTTTAAATACATATAAAAATAGTATTTGCAACAGCAATATAATTGTATCAGCAATTTAATTCGTTGTAATTGTAGTCACGATATTTATTATTATTGCCACGACAATTTGCTTTGTAATCTTCTCGTTAAGAATGTAAATTTGTGTATTTTATACGCGCTACAATTACGATAAATTTTGCGCACGATTGTTTTTCACTGTGAGCTATTTGATCGACGACCAACGTAATTTTGCAACAATTACGGCCTTATCTCCACATTGCCTTATTAGTTATTGGACATAACGACATAGGAGCTAACTCGGCTGTTCTAGCCATCTCCTTTTTTGCCTCCCGACTTCCTCCGTGGCGCTTCTCTCGAGCTAAGCGTGAACGTGCAGGGTCGGCCTGGCGCACAACTTTCCTGCGATCTTGATTTCATCAACGTGTCTCCTTTTATTGTTGCCAGTTTAACGTGGCCTTAAATATTTTGCCATTTCGAGACGAGCCGCCGGCGCTCGCAGCCGGGACAATACCTTTGCTCGCGTGCTGGGCCAATCAAGCAGCTATGAAAGATCACGTCCAACCCCAACCCCGCAGTCATCTCTGCAACCTTCGAGCTCACCGCCGACCATCCCTTACTCCAGACCGTGGCGCTCTCCCTCTCTTTCTCTCTTTGCTATGTAGGATAGATAGGTAGCCCCTGTACGGGTATAGGTTGGTAACCGTTACGGCTTGCTTATATCCGCAACGCTCCCGTACGCTCGTGTATTTTAGACCCGTTTCACTCTGCTAACGCTAACCCACGGTGGCAGCAATGCCTCTGTCAGCACGTCCTCCAACCGGAGTTCATTTATTTTTGTAAAAATCCAGGCGCGCTGACTCCTTTCGATCAGCACGATGGGCGGCGCGACAGATCGATGAGAGTATACAAAATAAAAATGAAATAAACGTGCGTATAAATGTGAAAAATGACATCTTTCTCGCATTCTCTGTTAATCTATGTTTTTTTAAAACTCTCGGGAATTTTATTTGAAATTCATTTAAATTATCGCACAGGCATATTTGAGTACGTTTTGAGATGCATTGGATTAAAGTTTTATGAATCGTGCACGTTATTAACTGATAACAGTTATAATTTAGGAACGGGCACGTCGGTAACTCGATTAGCAGCAGGTTCACATGCGCCCGATGCGCATTCAAATGTGGGCCACGCGTGCTCCGGTAAATATCGCATCGCAATAATTATAGTTCTAGAGTGAATACAGTAATTCTGACATTTCTTGTCGGGGCATGGGTTTCGTCGAGTCGGCGAAATCTCATCTTTTCCTTCAAAAATTCGAACGGCGCGGGACATTCGTGACTCTACTCGATGATATCCGATCCCGCAGATTTCTCGGACTCAGCTATCCTTTAAACGCGACAGACCGTAATTCTTTTAAGGCCTTTACGACGCTAAGGCGAGTGGAGACAAAAATTAAATCATTCCGAGGAGAAACGACGTTATCTTACTCGCTAATAATGAAAACCGGCAGATAAACACGGAAGGGGTAAATGGAAAGAATAAAACTCGACACGAAGTACGTGCAAACAGTGGATACATATCTGAAATAAAAAAAAAAACAATGCGATAACACAATCTTAGAATATATAAAGTATTTCAGAATAATATCGAAACATTTTGCAACGTTGTAAAGGAAAGATGCTGATAATCATTTTAAAATAGAGAATAATTCGCAAAAGCGGAGAAGTGTGTCTTTATTTCGCATTACAGTGCTTTGTAAATCTGATTTTATTGGATTTCTTCTTCTAGAATTGTATGAAAACACAGTCTACGAGAAACACCAGTAGAAGTATTACTTCTACCGGAATAATGGCGACCTGCCAGATAATCAATGACATTCCAGATAATCAGGAACATATTCACGAATGTCAGAGGTTCAATGGTTTGCCGCTGCAATGTCTGCAACGCCGTCACGGGTCACCGTTAAGCAATTATTGTAAAAGCAATTACTGCTCTTTCTAAAAGATCAAAATGAGACTTTCGGCTGCAAAAGTTATTTTCATGTTTCATTTATTTTAATTTGCTTTTGTCTTTGTTTTAAGCATCTAAATGATTTTAAAAATTTTTTAATAAAAAATATGAAGGTTTTTCCAATCGTATATTTCTTATTTTGAATTACGTTATAAAATATCTCTTTTGACGTTAATACTCTGTTAATGCACTGTACTATAAATCACGGACTAATTTTACGGACAATTTCGATTTATATCGAGTAAAAAATTGAGCTTCTATAAAAATTAAGCAAATACATGTGTTAGACAGGATTTTTATTGTAATATATTATCAAATCTCATCGTAATCCTCTCCCAGTAAGCATATTAGAATCTTATCATAATACTGTACTATAAGCACTTACGCATAGCCGCTTTTCATTCTAAGTAGCTGTTTTCGTTATGTTAACGTTACGTAATCTGTACTTGTGCGTACACGTAGCTATATTTGCATACGTCGAGGCCGAAATGAAATAGAGACGGATTTAATACAGTCGACTCCGAGGTCACCGAGGTATCTGGCTTTAAATCTCATTCTCGCATTTCAGGACACGATGTATATTCACGGAGTATATAGTAGCAAAATTTACCGAACTCAAAATGGGAATATGTGTCAAGCTTCGCGCGGGTCAGTCTCTCTCTCTCTCTTCTCCCCCGAGAGAGAGAGGGGAGGGGGGGGAGGGAGAGAAAAAAAAACAGGGACTGTAAAACCCGTAATTCCGTAGAAAGCGTGACGCGACTCTAGATTCTAGTATTGATATTGAAGTTGCATTTTGTAGATTCAGGATGTAAACTCCCGTGTGCGAGCGGCAATAAGTTTCACCGTACATAAGCGTACGACGTGTACATCGGGGGATGAGTAGATACACGCACGCGCCCCAACATGAGAATGATGCGAGGGCTCCCTCTCCGTTTTCGTGGGAGGAGGGGGAGGGGAAAGGGACGGGTGAGGAAGACGACGATTCCGTGCGCCGAGTATGGATGGTAAAGGCTATGGGGGCGAGGGGAAAGGGCTGGTAGTTTGGTATTCCAGTGACGATCTGGGCTGCATTGCATCACGTATGCCGCACCTTGACTACAACATAGGCCACAGGTTTACACGTATATGGAGATATTCGGTAGCGGATCAGCGCGATACCCCGGATACGCGCTCATCAAGCCATCCTGGCCGTCCGTTAAATTGGAAGACACTTTGAGCGTTGCTTGCTCGCTCGCTCGCTTGCTTGCTTGCTTTGCGAGCGAGAGAGAGTTGGGCCGCTAAACACGGCTACTTGGCTTATGGCTCGTATTCGCCATCGATCCCTGTTATAAATTGTATCGGAGCTACGTGACAGAGGACAAATTGTCTTTATCAGCATTTTTCGAATAATTAATATGTTTATGTGCGAGCGCGGCGTTGGATGAAACGGTGATATAAGTCAGTGGAAGTAAAAACCCGATATGTCCCATTTTCAGAATAGAAATGACATTCATTTATATATGTAAAGAAAATCGGCGCTTTGTACCTCTCTTTACCATAGAATATCGACCGTCCGCTAATTCCGGAAAACTGATTGCCAATTACAGCGGAATGGATCGTCGTGCAAATATTAATTATGAATTCATTGATATAATTAAATTATAATCTATTACCAACGACTGCATGTTAAAAATGGTAGATTATAGAAAGTAAACCGACAATATATATGTAAGGTAATTATTAAACGATTCAATAATATTAAAAATTATCAGACTTTAAGCGGTGTAACACAAAACACGAAATTAAATATCACAAGGACGACGATTTAATTTTACAAGCCTATTCGATTTCTATTTCAAGTCGAGCACGAAAAATCATTCCCGTTTCAATCCCTTATTAGCAACAGGAATGCACGATGTGATATAACCAGCGAAATTTCTAGCGAGATAATCGCTTACCGAGGACGTCGGCAAGAGAAAAGCTTCGGGGAAAGGACGTTACGACGAGACCTCGTATCCCCCGTTGTTATTTATGTCCCGGTTATCTCGGCGTGTTTTGGTGAAGTTTCTTGCTTATATCGGCCGATCAATCTGACATGTCCGCAGATTCGTTTTCCCTCCCGTAAAGAAGGAACGAGAACGCGGGAATGCGCGAGGCGAAAGGGGGTGATAATGCGGCGATAGGCCCTCCTCGGTTCTATATCCGCGAGAAGAACCCCGTCGAAATGCCGCGAGTGATCCGGCTTCTCGCCGGCGCGCGATCAGATTTTTCTATACATAAATGTGGCAAGCTTCCAATGCCGGACTTGTCCGGCGTACTTAGGGCGTTGGTGTTACCTTTACACCGTGTCCTCTCTGTATATATGTCTGGTGTGTCCTGTCCAGTGAGCCGCGTGACAGCTAATATCCGACCAGGAAACTAACACCTCGCTGCCGCTCTGCTGTCGGTCCGTCCCTCCCTTTGACTCTCCCTTACACACACACATTCTCTCTCTCTCTCTCTCTCTCTCTCTC
>JAJVSH010000100.1:0-64365 GCA_021460005.1 Tetramorium alpestre
AGAGAGAGAGAGAGAGAGAGAGAGAGAGAGAGAGAGAGAGAGAAACTCGAATCGAACGATTTATGTATTGACGCAAAAGCAAAAGACGATTTTCAATTTTCAGTTATATTTTAACAGTGTGCAATCTTGCCAAATATATCAATTTTTTATCTTTAAAGAGAGCTATTTAAGAGTCATGTAAGAGAGAATAACACGATTAATATAAATCGATAATATCGAAGTAGGTATCATTTGTTATTTCACGAAATTATAACTATAAACGTACCTCACAGCGTCATGAATATCCCTGCCAAAGCTGGCCTATTTTTATAAATATGTATAGATATATATTCTTCTCTATCTTTGTCATAATCTTATCTATTGTGCCGATTTTTACTATGTAAAAGAAGTATTTCTATTAAAAACTTCGGAATATTTCTATTAAGAACTTCGAATACGTGCCGTTTCACTTTTGTAATCTACCGATGCGTGCAGATATTCCTGAATGTGCTATTCGTTAACTTTTAAAGATACAATAAGGCGATATAATTTATATGACAATTTTTCGACAAACTTCAAGATCGTACGATTATTTATAATGATCTTCCGTTTTATATGAACTTTGAAAATAATTTTCTGAATAAATATTCTTAAGTTGTAATAATGACTACACGATCGTACAATTTTGTAGAAACTATGCTTTCTTGTTGCAGTTGTTTTTCATTATTTCTCCAAAACATTCACATAAGATTTATAAGAAGAATGTTAGTCCTTACTGCTACAGTTTTCTGTGTATCTCCGCGTGTTCATACGACAATCAGATTATTTTTTTATCGTTCGCGCTATACTATGTATCTGTAATTAGATATGAATGTTTATGTCAAAATAAAAGTGATATACGAGATACAGTTGTTTTTTTAAAAACTTGTTAGTTTAGCTCCCGTATTATTTTTTTAAATCATATATTATATTTTGAAAGAGTATACAATGTATAAAACTGTATAATTTTTTGTATAAACTAGATTTAGAAAAATCTATAGGTTTTCAATTTTTATACATATACGGAAACATTATCTAGATTATATTACTTTAAAATAACTATTACTTAGAACTTGTACATTATATAAAAACATTATTTAGGAATGTTATTATTAGAATTATTGGAAATTTTAATACTAAAACTATTAGAGATACTAATATTAGAATTATTTAAAAATTAGTTAAAAATATTTAAAGAAAAATGTTTTAACAGTATATATGTTTTTAACCATTTCAAGATTATATCTCTTAAAATATAAAATGTTTATTTGGTATTAATAATTAATAAAAGATCATTTTGTTTTGTTTATTATTAAATCTGTAAGTCGCTTTGCGGTACTGCCCTCTGCTATATTGATCCACGGTTTACCTATCACGAAGCCGATAAAACAGAATGGCTTCTGTCAAAATGGCCGAGTGTTCGTGGTAGGTTAAATTCTAATTGCCGAGAAATATCATTCGGGTGTGCGAATCAATAATTTATATCTCGCTAATAATACGCGGGCCCATTTTTCTAAGGACATGTTGTCATCCGGTAAACGCAGCTTATCCAAAGAGGACATCAAAGCCGCGGACAAAGATGAGAAAGTGAGTATTCCTCAGCGTCGCATCAGCGTATATACATCAAAGAACACGCAGCGTTCGAAAATGACGTCATGCTTGGCGGGAAATCTGACATATGTTTGAACTGTCGTTTGTTTCGCAGGAGTCGTTATTGGAACATGACAGCGACCTCGATGAGGATATGCTGTTTACGTAAGATAGAAAATTCTTTTTGGCTATAGTTAATTAAAAAGTTTCTGTAAAAATATTGCAAGGGTCAATTTTTAGCAAAAGTTACGCAAGAAATAAAGTAAACATTGTATTTGATAAAATATTGGAATAATAAAATGGCTGTTACACTTTGACATTTGATATGAACTAGTTTCATTTTAATGTAAATCATCAATTTATATATCTACTTTTGTAAATATGCTGTTTACTTTATTCGATTCTTGCTATATTTTTTGTTGGAAATTGTCTTAGTTAGTATAAATGCATTGATATAAAACATATATTATAGCCGACCCAGCACGTCAAGTGGAAATGAAAATGCTGATAAGAAAATGGATAAGTAAGTAGTGATATTTCTTTACATTTTAAAAATTTGTGTATATCTACATTAAAATAATAGCAATATATTTTGGCATATATTTTAATTAGCATGCTATGTCAAATTGAGCGGTTATTATGTAATTTTAACTACATTTTACTTATTTATAATTTATTTTAATTATAGTTTATACAACTGTTTATTATAATTTACTCTTTATTACATTTGTAACTAAATTATAATTTTTTATTTCGTTGAATAAATCAGGTGGAGTATATGAAGAAAAATTAATTAAACAGGATAATAATTAGGTTGTCTATAGTCAAATTACAAAATTCATTTAATTTATGATTAAACGTAAAGGATAATTGAATTTGCGATAATACTAAGGTCTTTTTAAAGTCATAAATATTCATTTAGTAAAGGTCGAATCTAATTTTAATACATTGACAGAGGAATCTTTTGTATGCACAAGGAGTCAAAACGTTAAAAATGCAAAAATATATGGAAAAAAGTAATCTTACTATTGCACATGCATCTATTTTTAAGCTCAAATTAGCCTTGAAAGTTATGTTCATTGAATCAATTATTATTTGAATTATTAATTATTTGGTATAATATATGCAAATTGTAGCGTGCAGAATTTTCAGTATAAGCAATCGGTATTGATTTAAATGTCTATATTTAAAGCGTCAAGCTGCAGATTCAGGAAGTGGCGGACGTGATGCGGGATAATGTCCAAAAAGTAATGGATCGTGGCGAGAAGCTGGAGGATTTACAACAGGCAAGCGATCGTTTGAGCATGGCCGGAAATGAGTTTAGAGAAGCCGCAAAGAGAGCGCAACGAAGAGCGTGGCTGCAGAACGTGAAATCAAGAATTATTATTATAAGCATCACCGTGATGATCGTGCTTTTCATTGTTGGTAAGCAATAGCTTTGCTCTTATTTATATATATCTAATAGCAGCACGATAAAACACAGCAAGTTAAATGTCTCATGTTTTATCTCTTCTCATTTTGAAAGCTACTTGTACTTCGCAATTTGCACACATTACTGTGTTCATTCATATTTTACCCCTTCGTTTTTCTTTTCTTCATGACATTTGTTAGCCTAAGAGAAGACAATATAAATATTAATGATTAATAATTTAAATAACTGATGCGTTATATAGTTCGGAAGCAAATGAGCAAATATTTTTATATAAAAGAGATTGTGGATTAAAAATAATTTATGAGGTATTTGTTTTACAAATTTGAATACAAATTAAAATTCTTCAAATTAAATTTTGTGATATTAATTTTATAATGCGAGTTTTTATAATACGAATTTTCATGATTTTAAGCATTTTTAATAGTTCAAAAATGCGTTCTATTTATTTTAAGTTAAAAAATTTAATTTTTCATTTTATTCTGTCTAATTTCATTTACAATTAGTACTATTCTATTTTTTTACATATATTTAATACAACTCCTACATTTTTAAATTTAAAAAAAAGAACTCCTACGAATGATGCTGTTACATATTAAATCAGGTTTTAAAGCATCAATATTAAATCAATGTTAAATCAATCAATTTTTGGAGTACTATCTAGTTAGATTAGCGCGTGTCGTTTTCAGTTCTGGACATTATGGTACTTTACCTGGTTCTCAGATAGCAAGCATGATGTTCCAAGTCTCGATCATTCAAATTAAGGTACATGATCTTTTACATTTTCCTTGAACTCTGCATAATGTTTATATTCAGGAACCACAATAACCGCATATTTGAAAGTCATTTCAAAATATTTTTATTATACTACGCTGTGTTTGTCTGCACTTTGTAATTTTTTGCGAGTATTTATTAAAATTTTCTGTTTCTGCTCGCTTCTTTTTATCACATTTTCCATTTTCAAGGTTGATAGTTGTATTTCCATCACATAATCATCATCAATATGTTTATGATGCAAAAGATAACTACGATATCTTCTTTTTTTTCAGTGTCCATCGTTGTGAAGTATGCCTGACTGAGAAATTACCAATATACATGTTGTACATGTTGTACATTAAAATTTTCTTCCCACGAACCAATTATAAGTATTGTAGTTATATAAGTTTTCTGTATAAATATATCTCTTCTATTATTTTTGTGTAAACATCATTGTCGTTGTTTCTATACATTCTTTGATCACAACAATTATATTATTGCTTATATTTATCTTATGCAAACAAATATTAAATTTAAGATGATAATATATTGTTCACAAATTTACTTTTTGTGCCAGTAATTTTGAATTAAATTATATATATATTTTGTATGTATGTAAATATTTTAGTATTCTTATTACATAATAAAATTACTTTTCTATCTTATTTGCTTTTTTTTTGTTTAATATGTTACATTTTTTTTGACAAAAATTCTTAATGTGTTACATTATTTTATGCACATTTCTAAATATTAATATTTTTAAAAATTAATCTTATATTATATTAATCTGAATATCAAATTTCAATGAAGATTGTAGAATAATGTAAATATGTAAATATAATAATGTAAATATTGGTAATCTTTCCATATTATATCCATATTTCATATTTATCGAGAAATTAACGCAAATATTTTACTTGAATAATCTGCAAGTATGTAATTACTTATCATTTGTTTTTTTTATTTTTTGTGCTATAATAATAATTTTATATATATGTAGATATATCTTACATAATAGAACGTCATATTATATTTTATTATAATTTATAATTTTATATTCACATCTTATAACATACAAAGCAAAGTTTATGAGTTTAAGAACAAGTTTATCACCTCTACTTAAATGTTAATGTATTACGTAAATGAGATGTTTACAAGTCACCTCTACTTAAATGTTAATGTATTACGTAAATAAGATGTTTACAAGTCATAATGTAAATCGTTGTATAAATCTACTCTTTATGCGACTTATACAAAGAAATAATATAATAATGACTGTAATGACGTGAATATAATAACGTGTTTTTTATGTGATTTTTGGTGTGACCATAAAAATAAAATGTTATAGTAACTATTTTATAATTTACGTTATTTTTTTGAGAGAATAATTATAACATTACGCATAAACTAGATTTCATTTATGCTTTAAGTGACATATTCTTAATATCAATAAATTTTTAAGAATGTATTATTTTATTAACTTACTTTTTGAAGAAAAAAAAATAACAGAATTTACAGATTAATACTATCTACTATCTAAATTCAAATTTAATTTCAGTAATCAAACAGTTGTATTAATATTATTTTATATTAAAATAAGAAGTCAAGTAAATATGATAAATAAACAGAAATGGATACGTATTATATATTTAAAAAATCCAAGCTGTCTATACAGTTGAAAAATACTTCACTTGGAATTCATTAAAACTTACAATTTCGCAATGAAAAGCGATCATGTGTTATAGAGCAATTTTATACGTGACAAACTTTATATAGTGTGACCTATAAATTGCGATAGGCGTGCGAGATGATCCATAGTCTGTTCAAAATAACCGATTTGCCCATTGTCATTGCTGTTTATGCCAATAAATCGCGGTGACGAATATTCTCCACATTGTCGTATCAGCAACACGGTAAGCACGTTTTAATTAATCATCTTTCTTTGAATTTATTGAAGATTACTCAGCCATTCAAATTAAATGAAAACAAAATATTTTCAATATTCTTGATTCATTATTCTTACTATTTCTCTTATCGTGTGTAGATAGATTTTGTCAACAGATAAAGATAAAGATGTAGATAATAAATAAAGATATTGGATATTAATGTTGCTGATTGATGCTAACAATGATTAATAAAGTATAATAATAATACTTGAATATATTATGAATTATCAGTTTGTAATTTATGAAATTTCTATTTCTTTCTTTTAAGCTATATGTAGAAAGATTCGCTAAATGACTTTATATTGCAATGGTCTCGTGTAAACTGACGTAATAATACAATCCTATTATTAGAATGTCAGTAATTAAAAAAATTTTTCGTTTGATTAAAGTGATTTAAAGAGAATTTAGTGTATAGCCACTTTGTAAGATTGAATCTACTGTAATTCTATAGTTCTTCCTTTTCGGAGCACCCACCTTACAATTAGTGGGAGAAGCTCAGATTTCCCGAGAGCTTTTGCGCATGTGTCATCCATCGCAGCGTGTAATATCAGCTTTATCACTCCCACCGCCTCGGAGTAGCTTCATAGGATGGCTGGTGCATTCGTGATGACCGCGTATAGGTCTGTCCACATGTTGGACGTGGGGGATATACGAATAGTTCAATATATGTTGAAGTCGTCCTTCAATTCCGTTTCAGTCATATCCCAACGTTCGCGTTTATCGGTTCTTAACCAGTTTACACAGTATATTTACAATCGACGCTTGTGAGCTAACGAGACTGACTGGTGGCTGCTGGCGCCATTTCTGGATTGTACGCTCGATTAACTATTCCAAGTTCTAGGACGAGGAAACGCACGGAAAATGATAATGACAGATCTCCACCAGGTTGTTATCACTGTGCTGTGCCTGCTACTCGGTGGCTTTCTCCTCACTGGAAGTCGCCGGCATTTCATTTACGTGCTTTACAAAACGCTGCCCAGAGATATTTTGTGAGTATGACTGAATGTGAAAAAAATGTGTACATATAGCAGAAGGAAATAAGTTTAAACGTTCTTTTCTTTAGGTTGTAATTTGTTTAAATGACTATAGATTGTTGTCATATCTCTTCGAGTGTTGCTTAAAATAAAGTACAGATTAGATAAAAAAAGTCCATTAGGAGATATATTGTATATTTTCATAATTTAAGAATTTTTTATATTTTCTTCTATCTTTTACGAAAATTTGTTCTCTGTTAAATCCGATTTAAAGTGTAAGTTGACGATATTAAACTTGCTCCAAGATATTTGTCATATTTATGATATTGATTGAGTACAATTGAAAAATTGTAAACACATTATTCTAGTATATAACATATGTATATACTAATTCTATTAACGTATTTATTAATACACAAAATTTAATTTTTCAATGTAATAATTATTGCAAATTATTTAACTGGCAGCAGATAAAATATTAATGGAAAAAGTTGAAAATATTTTAACGTATAATGATATATTTAAAACTTAGTAATAGACTTTCGTGCTTCATGTTATGTTATGGATTAATAATTTGCGTTCAATGCCCGAGCTGCATGATTGCCCGTCGCATTCGCTTCAATGCTTCGTTTGCCGTTGGAATGCACTGCGCGTGAAGGGAGAGTTTATAAGAGCTCTTGATGAGATCTTTCTTTTACTAGATTATGACTTTCTATTGAAATAAACATCTGGCTATCATAATTTAATTTATTTATTTGTTTCATTCTCTCATAAAAAAAATTTTTCATAATTTAAAAAATTTTTTATATTTTAAATTTATAAAGAT
This sequence comes from Tetramorium alpestre, assembly GCA_021460005.1. Classification (NCBI taxonomy): domain Eukaryota; kingdom Metazoa; phylum Arthropoda; class Insecta; order Hymenoptera; family Formicidae; genus Tetramorium; species Tetramorium alpestre. Next base: position 7,540 of record JAJVSH010000100.1, read on the forward strand.
TTCTAAAAAATATTTAAATTTGTGAATATTTTATATTATAAATTCTTTATGTGTATTATAAATTTCTTTTTAAATTATAGAGTAAAAACTTATATGAACGTATTTCAGAATTTATATGCTACGATAGATGTAAAGAATTGTAGAAAAGACATTCTCAGCATTTCTGGGAAGTGATCTAATCTGTATAATGAGTAACTTTTTAAAAAGTTATATAAAGAAATCTAAGAAAAATTTTCATCAAGTTTATTAGCAATTACAACTGTTAACTAAACTATTGATATTTTACATATACATATTTTACATATACATAAATAAATTAAATTTATATTACTTAAAGCATTTATATTTATTTTTAATTACACATTAATGTAAAGATTTCTATATCGTATTGATATTACAATATTATATGTTGTTAAAAAAAATTTTTTTTATTTTACAAAAGTCAAGTAAACTTTTAATTCCAGAAAACTAAAATAATATAATAATATAACATATAATAATATTTATGCAATAATAATATAATGTAATATTTCTCATTTTTATATAAAATTTTTAATATTTAAAAATTTTTCCGATTTTGAAACAGCAAAATCATAATTTAAAACGTTATCGGTATCAAAAGAATAACTCTTTTATTTTTAGATTATGAATATAAATAGATGATAATATAGCAAAGATTTTTACGTAATATATATTAATGCATATTAGTAAATTTTTTGTTGCTTTATATTAATTTTAATTTAAAGTCTTGCTTTGTAGAATTTAATAAAATAAAAGGTATTATATTCATACTGTTTTAACGCGCACAAAAAAAGTGTTTACAGCTTATCCAAAATATATGAGAAAGAAAATAAATAGATTTTTTGAAATGCTAATTTGCTGTATATTTTATAATTTTTTGTTTGTAAGATTTTTATCATAATATTTATTTAAAATTAAAATTTTTAATTTTTATTCTTTAATTAGCAAAGTTAATTAATCATATGTTATATACTTCTATGGTAATTTAGTATTTGACATTTAGCGGTATCCATTTAATTTTGCAACAACCAAATGTCTATTAGCATACTTACGTCATGTATAATACGCATATACTATTAGCAGATATTTATACATATATGTATCATGGATTCATAAATGAAAATGCTTAATTATAAAATTAAGAGATACTAATAAAGAAAAATGTACTAAAATGTATTAAAAATAATAATTTTGGTTGACAAAATGAAAATATGAATAAATTAGTTTTAAATTATATTTAAAAAATAATAATTTAACAGAATATATTTAAACAAAAATATTAAAACTTGAAAGCAAATTTTATGATTATTGTAATTATATAGTGATATCAATACATAGATTAAAATATTTCTTTAAATTTCTTAATAAATAATGAAAGAATTAAAGAAAATATTAATAATAAAATGTTTAAAAAATTTAAATTATTATTATATATATATATATAATAATAATTTAAATTTTTTAAACATTTTATTATTAATATTTTCTTTAATTCTTTCATTATTTATTAAGAAATTTAAAGAAATATTTTAATCTATGTATTGATATCACTATATAATTACAATAATCATAAAATTTGCTTTCAAGTTTTAATATTTTTGTTTAAATATATTCTGTTAAATTATTATTTTTTAAATATAATTTAAAACTAATTTATTCATATTTTCATTTTGTCAACCAAAATTATTATTTTTAATACATTTTAGTACATTTTTCTTTATTAGTATCTCTTAATTTTATAATTAAGCATTTTCATTTATGAATCCATGATACATATATGTATAAATATCTGCTAATAGTATATGCGTATTATACATGACGTAAGTATGCTAATAGACATTTGGTTGTTGCAAAATTAAATGGATACCGCTAAATGTCAAATACTAAATTACCATAGAAGTATATAACATATGATTAATTAACTTTGCTAATTAAAGAATAAAAATTAAAAATTTTAATTTTAAATAAATATTATGATAAAAATCTTACAAACAAAAAATTATAAAATATACAGCAAATTAGCATTTCAAAAAATCTATTTATTTTCTTTCTCATATATTTTGGATAAGCTGTAAACACTTTTTTTGTGCGCGTTAAAACAGTATGAATATAATACCTTTTATTTTATTAAATTCTACAAAGCAAGACTTTAAATTAAAATTAATATAAAGCAACAAAAAATTTACTAATATGCATTAATATATATTACGTAAAAATCTTTGCTATATTATCATCTATTTATATTCATAATCTAAAAATAAAAGAGTTATTCTTTTGATACCGATAACGTTTTAAATTATGATTTTGCTGTTTCAAAATCGGAAAAATTTTTAAATATTAAAAATTTTATATAAAAATGAGAAATATTACATTATATTATTATTGCATAAATATTATTATATGTTATATTATTATATTATTTTAGTTTTCTGGAATTAAAAGTTTACTTGACTTTTGTAAAATAAAAAAAATTTTTTTTAACAACATATAATATTGTAATATCAATACGATATAGAAATCTTTACATTAATGTGTAATTAAAAATAAATATAAATGCTTTAAGTAATATAAATTTAATTTATTTATGTATATGTAAAATATGTATATGTAAAATATCAATAGTTTAGTTAACAGTTGTAATTGCTAATAAACTTGATGAAAATTTTTCTTAGATTTCTTTATATAACTTTTTAAAAAGTTACTCATTATACAGATTAGATCACTTCCCAGAAATGCTGAGAATGTCTTTTCTACAATTCTTTACATCTATCGTAGCATATAAATTCTGAAATACGTTCATATAAGTTTTTACTCTATAATTTAAAAAGAAATTTATAATACACATAAAGAATTTATAATATAAAATATTCACAAATTTAAATATTTTTTAGAAATCTTTATAAATTTAAAATATAAAAAATTTTTTAAATTATGAAAAATTTTTTTTATGAGAGAATGAAACAAATAAATAAATTAAATTATGATAGCCAGATGTTTATTTCAATAGAAAGTCATAATCTAGTAAAAGAAAGATCTCATCAAGAGCTCTTATAAACTCTCCCTTCACGCGCAGTGCATTCCAACGGCAAACGAAGCATTGAAGCGAATGCGACGGGCAATCATGCAGCTCGGGCATTGAACGCAAATTATTAATCCATAACATAACATGAAGCACGAAAGTCTATTACTAAGTTTTAAATATATCATTATACGTTAAAATATTTTCAACTTTTTCCATTAATATTTTATCTGCTGCCAGTTAAATAATTTGCAATAATTATTACATTGAAAAATTAAATTTTGTGTATTAATAAATACGTTAATAGAATTAGTATATACATATGTTATATACTAGAATAATGTGTTTACAATTTTTCAATTGTACTCAATCAATATCATAAATATGACAAATATCTTGGAGCAAGTTTAATATCGTCAACTTACACTTTAAATCGGATTTAACAGAGAACAAATTTTCGTAAAAGATAGAAGAAAATATAAAAAATTCTTAAATTATGAAAATATACAATATATCTCCTAATGGACTTTTTTTATCTAATCTGTACTTTATTTTAAGCAACACTCGAAGAGATATGACAACAATCTATAGTCATTTAAACAAATTACAACCTAAAGAAAAGAACGTTTAAACTTATTTCCTTCTGCTATATGTACACATTTTTTTCACATTCAGTCATACTCACAAAATATCTCTGGGCAGCGTTTTGTAAAGCACGTAAATGAAATGCCGGCGACTTCCAGTGAGGAGAAAGCCACCGAGTAGCAGGCACAGCACAGTGATAACAACCTGGTGGAGATCTGTCATTATCATTTTCCGTGCGTTTCCTCGTCCTAGAACTTGGAATAGTTAATCGAGCGTACAATCCAGAAATGGCGCCAGCAGCCACCAGTCAGTCTCGTTAGCTCACAAGCGTCGATTGTAAATATACTGTGTAAACTGGTTAAGAACCGATAAACGCGAACGTTGGGATATGACTGAAACGGAATTGAAGGACGACTTCAACATATATTGAACTATTCGTATATCCCCCACGTCCAACATGTGGACAGACCTATACGCGGTCATCACGAATGCACCAGCCATCCTATGAAGCTACTCCGAGGCGGTGGGAGTGATAAAGCTGATATTACACGCTGCGATGGATGACACATGCGCAAAAGCTCTCGGGAAATCTGAGCTTCTCCCACTAATTGTAAGGTGGGTGCTCCGAAAAGGAAGAACTATAGAATTACAGTAGATTCAATCTTACAAAGTGGCTATACACTAAATTCTCTTTAAATCACTTTAATCAAACGAAAAATTTTTTTAATTACTGACATTCTAATAATAGGATTGTATTATTACGTCAGTTTACACGAGACCATTGCAATATAAAGTCATTTAGCGAATCTTTCTACATATAGCTTAAAAGAAAGAAATAGAAATTTCATAAATTACAAACTGATAATTCATAATATATTCAAGTATTATTATTATACTTTATTAATCATTGTTAGCATCAATCAGCAACATTAATATCCAATATCTTTATTTATTATCTACATCTTTATCTTTATCTGTTGACAAAATCTATCTACACACGATAAGAGAAATAGTAAGAATAATGAATCAAGAATATTGAAAATATTTTGTTTTCATTTAATTTGAATGGCTGAGTAATCTTCAATAAATTCAAAGAAAGATGATTAATTAAAACGTGCTTACCGTGTTGCTGATACGACAATGTGGAGAATATTCGTCACCGCGATTTATTGGCATAAACAGCAATGACAATGGGCAAATCGGTTATTTTGAACAGACTATGGATCATCTCGCACGCCTATCGCAATTTATAGGTCACACTATATAAAGTTTGTCACGTATAAAATTGCTCTATAACACATGATCGCTTTTCATTGCGAAATTGTAAGTTTTAATGAATTCCAAGTGAAGTATTTTTCAACTGTATAGACAGCTTGGATTTTTTAAATATATAATACGTATCCATTTCTGTTTATTTATCATATTTACTTGACTTCTTATTTTAATATAAAATAATATTAATACAACTGTTTGATTACTGAAATTAAATTTGAATTTAGATAGTAGATAGTATTAATCTGTAAATTCTGTTATTTTTTTTTCTTCAAAAAGTAAGTTAATAAAATAATACATTCTTAAAAATTTATTGATATTAAGAATATGTCACTTAAAGCATAAATGAAATCTAGTTTATGCGTAATGTTATAATTATTCTCTCAAAAAAATAACGTAAATTATAAAATAGTTACTATAACATTTTATTTTTATGGTCACACCAAAAATCACATAAAAAACACGTTATTATATTCACGTCATTACAGTCATTATTATATTATTTCTTTGTATAAGTCGCATAAAGAGTAGATTTATACAACGATTTACATTATGACTTGTAAACATCTTATTTACGTAATACATTAACATTTAAGTAGAGGTGACTTGTAAACATCTCATTTACGTAATACATTAACATTTAAGTAGAGGTGATAAACTTGTTCTTAAACTCATAAACTTTGCTTTGTATGTTATAAGATGTGAATATAAAATTATAAATTATAATAAAATATAATATGACGTTCTATTATGTAAGATATATCTACATATATATAAAATTATTATTATAGCACAAAAAATAAAAAAAACAAATGATAAGTAATTACATACTTGCAGATTATTCAAGTAAAATATTTGCGTTAATTTCTCGATAAATATGAAATATGGATATAATATGGAAAGATTACCAATATTTACATTATTATATTTACATATTTACATTATTCTACAATCTTCATTGAAATTTGATATTCAGATTAATATAATATAAGATTAATTTTTAAAAATATTAATATTTAGAAATGTGCATAAAATAATGTAACACATTAAGAATTTTTGTCAAAAAAAATGTAACATATTAAACAAAAAAAAAGCAAATAAGATAGAAAAGTAATTTTATTATGTAATAAGAATACTAAAATATTTACATACATACAAAATATATATATAATTTAATTCAAAATTACTGGCACAAAAAGTAAATTTGTGAACAATATATTATCATCTTAAATTTAATTATTTGTTTGCATAAGATAAATATAAGCAATAATATAATTGTTGTGATCAAAGAATGTATAGAAACAACGACAATGATGTTTACACAAAAATAATAGAAGAGATATATTTATACAGAAAACTTATATAACTACAATACTTATAATTGGTTCGTGGGAAGAAAATTTTAATGTACAACATGTACAACATGTATATTGGTAATTTCTCAGTCAGGCATACTTCACAACGATGGACACTGAAAAAAAAGAAGATATCGTAGTTATCTTTTGCATCATAAACATATTGATGATGATTATGTGATGGAAATACAACTATCAACCTTGAAAATGGAAAATGTGATAAAAAGAAGCGAGCAGAAACAGAAAATTTTAATAAATACTCGCAAAAAATTACAAAGTGCAGACAAACACAGCGTAGTATAATAAAAATATTTTGAAATGACTTTCAAATATGCGGTTATTGTGGTTCCTGAATATAAACATTATGCAGAGTTCAAGGAAAATGTAAAAGATCATGTACCTTAATTTGAATGATCGAGACTTGGAACATCATGCTTGCTATCTGAGAACCAGGTAAAGTACCATAATGTCCAGAACTGAAAACGACACGCGCTAATCTAACTAGATAGTACTCCAAAAATTGATTGATTTAACATTGATTTAATATTGATGCTTTAAAACCTGATTTAATATGTAACAGCATCATTCGTAGGAGTTCTTTTTTTTAAATTTAAAAATGTAGGAGTTGTATTAAATATATGTAAAAAAATAGAATAGTACTAATTGTAAATGAAATTAGACAGAATAAAATGAAAAATTAAATTTTTTAACTTAAAATAAATAGAACGCATTTTTGAACTATTAAAAATGCTTAAAATCATGAAAATTCGTATTATAAAAACTCGCATTATAAAATTAATATCACAAAATTTAATTTGAAGAATTTTAATTTGTATTCAAATTTGTAAAACAAATACCTCATAAATTATTTTTAATCCACAATCTCTTTTATATAAAAATATTTGCTCATTTGCTTCCGAACTATATAACGCATCAGTTATTTAAATTATTAATCATTAATATTTATATTGTCTTCTCTTAGGCTAACAAATGTCATGAAGAAAAGAAAAACGAAGGGGTAAAATATGAATGAACACAGTAATGTGTGCAAATTGCGAAGTACAAGTAGCTTTCAAAATGAGAAGAGATAAAACATGAGACATTTAACTTGCTGTGTTTTATCGTGCTGCTATTAGATATATATAAATAAGAGCAAAGCTATTGCTTACCAACAATGAAAAGCACGATCATCACGGTGATGCTTATAATAATAATTCTTGATTTCACGTTCTGCAGCCACGCTCTTCGTTGCGCTCTCTTTGCGGCTTCTCTAAACTCATTTCCGGCCATGCTCAAACGATCGCTTGCCTGTTGTAAATCCTCCAGCTTCTCGCCACGATCCATTACTTTTTGGACATTATCCCGCATCACGTCCGCCACTTCCTGAATCTGCAGCTTGACGCTTTAAATATAGACATTTAAATCAATACCGATTGCTTATACTGAAAATTCTGCACGCTACAATTTGCATATATTATACCAAATAATTAATAATTCAAATAATAATTGATTCAATGAACATAACTTTCAAGGCTAATTTGAGCTTAAAAATAGATGCATGTGCAATAGTAAGATTACTTTTTTCCATATATTTTTGCATTTTTAACGTTTTGACTCCTTGTGCATACAAAAGATTCCTCTGTCAATGTATTAAAATTAGATTCGACCTTTACTAAATGAATATTTATGACTTTAAAAAGACCTTAGTATTATCGCAAATTCAATTATCCTTTACGTTTAATCATAAATTAAATGAATTTTGTAATTTGACTATAGACAACCTAATTATTATCCTGTTTAATTAATTTTTCTTCATATACTCCACCTGATTTATTCAACGAAATAAAAAATTATAATTTAGTTACAAATGTAATAAAGAGTAAATTATAATAAACAGTTGTATAAACTATAATTAAAATAAATTATAAATAAGTAAAATGTAGTTAAAATTACATAATAACCGCTCAATTTGACATAGCATGCTAATTAAAATATATGCCAAAATATATTGCTATTATTTTAATGTAGATATACACAAATTTTTAAAATGTAAAGAAATATCACTACTTACTTATCCATTTTCTTATCAGCATTTTCATTTCCACTTGACGTGCTGGGTCGGCTATAATATATGTTTTATATCAATGCATTTATACTAACTAGACAATTTCCAACAAAAAATATAGCAAGAATCGAATAAAGTAAACAGCATATTTACAAAAGTAGATATATAAATTGATGATTTACATTAAAATGAAACTAGTTCATATCAAATGTCAAAGTGTAACAGCCATTTTATTATTCCAATATTTTATCAAATACAATGTTTACTTTATTTCTTGCGTAACTTTTGCTAAAAATTGACCCTTGCAATATTTTTACAGAAACTTTTTAATTAACTATAGCCAAAAAGAATTTTCTATCTTACGTAAACAGCATATCCTCATCGAGGTCGCTGTCATGTTCCAATAACGACTCCTGCGAAACAAACGACAGTTCAAACATATGTCAGATTTCCCGCCAAGCATGACGTCATTTTCGAACGCTGCGTGTTCTTTGATGTATATACGCTGATGCGACGCTGAGGAATACTCACTTTCTCATCTTTGTCCGCGGCTTTGATGTCCTCTTTGGATAAGCTGCGTTTACCGGATGACAACATGTCCTTAGAAAAATGGGCCCGCGTATTATTAGCGAGATATAAATTATTGATTCGCACACCCGAATGATATTTCTCGGCAATTAGAATTTAACCTACCACGAACACTCGGCCATTTTGACAGAAGCCATTCTGTTTTATCGGCTTCGTGATAGGTAAACCGTGGATCAATATAGCAGAGGGCAGTACCGCAAAGCGACTTACAGATTTAATAATAAACAAAACAAAATGATCTTTTATTAATTATTAATACCAAATAAACATTTTATATTTTAAGAGATATAATCTTGAAATGGTTAAAAACATATATACTGTTAAAACATTTTTCTTTAAATATTTTTAACTAATTTTTAAATAATTCTAATATTAGTATCTCTAATAGTTTTAGTATTAAAATTTCCAATAATTCTAATAATAACATTCCTAAATAATGTTTTTATATAATGTACAAGTTCTAAGTAATAGTTATTTTAAAGTAATATAATCTAGATAATGTTTCCGTATATGTATAAAAATTGAAAACCTATAGATTTTTCTAAATCTAGTTTATACAAAAAATTATACAGTTTTATACATTGTATACTCTTTCAAAATATAATATATGATTTAAAAAAATAATACGGGAGCTAAACTAACAAGTTTTTAAAAAAACAACTGTATCTCGTATATCACTTTTATTTTGACATAAACATTCATATCTAATTACAGATACATAGTATAGCGCGAACGATAAAAAAATAATCTGATTGTCGTATGAACACGCGGAGATACACAGAAAACTGTAGCAGTAAGGACTAACATTCTTCTTATAAATCTTATGTGAATGTTTTGGAGAAATAATGAAAAACAACTGCAACAAGAAAGCATAGTTTCTACAAAATTGTACGATCGTGTAGTCATTATTACAACTTAAGAATATTTATTCAGAAAATTATTTTCAAAGTTCATATAAAACGGAAGATCATTATAAATAATCGTACGATCTTGAAGTTTGTCGAAAAATTGTCATATAAATTATATCGCCTTATTGTATCTTTAAAAGTTAACGAATAGCACATTCAGGAATATCTGCACGCATCGGTAGATTACAAAAGTGAAACGGCACGTATTCGAAGTTCTTAATAGAAATATTCCGAAGTTTTTAATAGAAATACTTCTTTTACATAGTAAAAATCGGCACAATAGATAAGATTATGACAAAGATAGAGAAGAATATATATCTATACATATTTATAAAAATAGGCCAGCTTTGGCAGGGATATTCATGACGCTGTGAGGTACGTTTATAGTTATAATTTCGTGAAATAACAAATGATACCTACTTCGATATTATCGATTTATATTAATCGTGTTATTCTCTCTTACATGACTCTTAAATAGCTCTCTTTAAAGATAAAAAATTGATATATTTGGCAAGATTGCACACTGTTAAAATATAACTGAAAATTGAAAATCGTCTTTTGCTTTTGCGTCAATACATAAATCGTTCGATTCGAGTTTCTCTCTCTCTCTCTCTCTCTCTCTCTCTCTCTCTCTCTCTCTCTATCTATTTATCTATCTATCTATCTATCTATCTATCTATCTATCTCACTCTCTCAATACACGTTAATGTACGATATTAAACATGTAGTTTTCTGTTCGCAAAAGTAATTCATTTTCAAAAAATTATTATATAAATACAAGATTCCGTAAAAATGGTAATTTGAATTAAACGGTAAATGGTAATTTGAATTAAACGTAGATGTGTAGACAAAATACCTCGTATACTGTAAATATTCAAAAATAATTTAACAATTTTCTGTAAAAAATTAATTAAATTTCGATAAATACGAAAAAGTAAAAGAGATGAGCTTTAATCCGGAAATAATCTAGTTTTAATTTGCGATTAAATACACGATTACCCGAAATATTTTTTTACACTCCACTTAAACGTCACTACTATTAATTAGTATTGATTATTTTATCATTTAATAGTATTCATTAAATATAGTTATAGATTTACTTAATGTTTTCTAAAAAAAACTAAGAAGAAAGAAAAAATAAATATAAATTTACAATCAATTAAAAACTATATAATGATCTTTATTCTCTCACTGCTGAGATATAAATATAATCCTAGTTGATTATTTCCGGGTTAAAGGATAGAAAAACATTTAATAAATTTAAGAACCATTTGTTGAATTTAATAATTTATAATTTTCCAAATTTGCAAAATCATCTGTGTAATATAATAACTACCCGTCCCTCACATAAACATTCATAAGAATGCACATTCATTATCAGTCGACATGCACAATTGTAGAACCACAATAATCGAGAAAGGAAAAACGTATGTGATAGAGAGAACACCTAAACCTGAAGTTTTAAGTCATACATTACGTTACATATATTCGCCATATACTGTAATTTCTTTTGAACGTATTCCAAACGTGAAATGACTCTTGATAGGAGTAGCCAGGTAGATCGATATGTGTGTAATACCATTTCACACTGCGTCTCTTCGATACGTATCGCGTTATCGCTACGCAGTTGTAGATATATTAAGCTTATCTCAAAATATTATTTCTGCTGATGATAATTGTAACGTCTATATACGTATATGTATATATTTAAATGTTTGTCAGAGACGTTGGTCTCTGATATGTTTTTACACGTTCCTTAGGCCGCGTCTACTTGACCGCATTGTTTTTCATTAACAAGCGTGGCGAACGATAGGAATTATACGCCAAAATACATCAAAATATTTGTCTCGAAGAGAAGATAAGAAGTGATATCGTATCGATGGATCGATATCACTTTAATAACGAAACATTCCAAACTCGCAAATGTCTATACACAGAGAAATCCATAAATTTTCCAACGTTTAACTGCACTCAAGGAAAGACTTTTACAGTGCATCAAATATCTATTAAAACATACTGTGTTGCCACATTTTTCAGACTCGAGACGGTGTAAGATGAAGTCTTATTTGCAGCACTTATCCTATTAAAGGAACCAATTCTTTAGAATTCTAAAGACAATAAAGACTTTACTCTCATTTCATTATAATAAATATAATTCTTATATATCTTTAAATATTATCAAAGATAAGTCTTATTAATTATTGTAGATAAATTAATGGAAGATGAATTGTCTATATGTTTTAAGTATGGTATAAATATCAGTTAGACATTTAATATAGTCTAATACTGATATTTAATATTTTTATTATTTAAAAGTATCATGAAAAACTAATTAATCACAAATAATTGCTTAATTATACTAATCAAAATAATTATAATTAAATTATATAAAAATAATTACATAAAAAATATACTCTTTTCTCCCATTTGCCTCTAATTATTTATATTAAATAGAAAAAAATATCACACATAAAATGGAAATAATAGAAAAAAAATTAATAAATTCAAAACATGCATGTTTTTTTTATAAATAGGTATTTCCTAGTCAATTTTTCAATTTTGGTTTCTTTATGCTAATCGAAGGCTATTGCATATTAATTAAAGTTAGTGTAGTAATAAAATATAATTTAGATTAGTTATATGAATAATAATATAACTATCGTTAACAAACTGCGGTTAACTATTTGTATCTAGGTCATAATCATATTTATAATATATATGTACGCAGGCAGAGTATGAAAATTTAAGTAACTGCTGTAAATTAGAAGATAATATAGCGAAAATGTAAGCTTTAACATTGTTCCAGCACAACAATCAGTATTATATTCTTTATAAGACATATATGTATCACGATATAAGTATCATGTATCACATATATGTATCAAGATTATAATTTATAAAGTGGAAAGACGACCAGCGTCGTGATCGGACGAATCCTGCGTCCAGTGAATATTTTATGTATATATTAAATCATATATATATTATATATATATATATATATATATGTATAATTGATAGTATTTATATATGATTTAATTTAATTGAATAAATTATCAAATATCGTACAATTGTATTATATTGCTATTGACATCGAAAAGCGTTTTTTATTTTATCTCTTCATCACTTCGAATTTAATTGATCAGTTACGACGGACAACAGTATTTTTTCCTACGTAGAAACTGTGGATACGTTTATAGATATTTGTTTTCCTTTTTTTACAAAACGTTAGTACAACATAGATATTAAATCCAATATTATATTAATTATAACGTTCGTGCAAATTTAACTCAATAATTAAAATATTCGTGTACAAATAACAGTAAACATTGTTAAGTTAAACACTTAAGGTTAAGTTAGAGAGAAGTAAAGTAGATAAATTATTGTTATATTGTTTACTGTTATTCAAACTCGAATCTCATTTTTCTATTCTTCATTTTGTTAGCTGGTTAATTTGAAACGTTCTTGAAACAATTTTTAAAAATGCATATAATTATCAACTAAATCATATACGTATATAATATAGAATAGTACAATATAGTACACAGTAAAATATAATATTACGAAACACCTTGCAGAGGAAACCTTTATATTTGAAAAACCACTTCTGTGATTACATGTTTATGGTTATGTTGTGCCAAAAATCATTTGTGCCATTTTTATTATCAAACATAGCGGATTTCAAGTACGCACAAAATAAGATTAGAAATGGTTTCTCAAGTATCGGGATGTCTTCCGCAGAGTATATCATAATATTATATTTTATTGTGTACATCCTGCGATACGTCTTTCGCAGGATATATTGTAATATTATATTTTAATGTACTATACTATACTATCATATATGTATACACGATATATTTCGTTAATTACATGCATTTTTTAAAAATCGCTTTAATCACCTTAATTCCAACTTTTATTTTTTGTGATCCATTCAACTAATGATAACATGTGCAAATAGAAAATTTCTTCTTAAGAGAATTTTGTAATAATACTCGCAATCGTTAAGGCTATAATTAAGTTACGTTTATTTATCATTTATTAAATATAAATAAATAATTAAATATAAATTTTAGTATGCGTAGATTTGACTTGATAAACTTTCGTGCTAATTAATGTTTTAAATATATTCTATATTGTTGTTCGTATACACACGATATTATTGCATGAATATCTTGCAAATTATTTATCATTTATAGAACGAGATATTTTAATAAAATAATTGAAATCTGATTAACTGACAATTTAAAAAGTCGACTAATTAAAATCATACCGTCTAAATAAAACTGAATTAAATTTTTTTGTAAAAATAAAATAATTTCGTTGATCATTAATAGTTTTCGCCAATTCTGTACTATAAGTAAGCTTCATTTTGGAATATTGAGAAATATTTTACCAGCGGATCACGTTGTTCAAAGCCGGCTTTATTCGCGAAACACAATTATCGGAGCACCGCACGGTAAGCACCATAGAGTAACGCGTGGGACCGAGCGCACGTGTGACTCATTAGGCTCTAATAAATAATCAAATCGCTGCATTGCAGACTGATGGCGCGCCAAATTTACTTGCGCTGCTATTTGTCTCGCGCTTGTGAACGAAAGAGATTCTGTCTAAGATCGTTAATCTTAAATTCTAATTTCAAGATTTCACACACATACAAACACACGCACGCACGCACGCACACATGTTGNAGATCTTATATTTGTAATCACGGTAACGTATATTGACAATCGGCACTCCTCTTTTCGTGCTTAATCCGCTTTCGCCTATCTCCTAGACTGTCGATTGAACGAGTAAAAAGGGAAAACGATGCAAAAACATCGGATGATGACGAAGGTTAAACCGTTCGTGAGAACCTTTTTAATCTTTTAATCAGGTATACCCACCTGTGGCCTTTTTCCAGAGGCATGGTCTCGTGTTACGAGAATAGGAATACGTTGATTGGGCATTTTACAGAGACTTAGACTTTAATTTGTAATTTACTCTCTCTCTCTCTCTCTCTCTCTCTCTCTCTCTCTCTCTCTCTCTCTCTCTCTCTCTCTCTCTTTCTCTCGATATACACAAATATAGATGTACACAAACATGTACTTGTCTACTGCAAAAAATAATATTAAATACGAGAAGAAAATTCTAACGTTATCAAATAACTGATGTCTTATCTTATATTTTTGTTTAATGCTAAAAATCTAATTATTTTATTATGAAAGCAAACATGTAAAAATAATAATGCAATATTATTTAACAATTTTAGTATAACATAATTATTATTCTTCGTAAAATATCGATAAATAAATAAATTCTTAGTATTAAAAAACATGATATCTCTTGATGTATACAGTAACACAAAAATTGCTTAGTATTATTACAATTTAAATTTCTCTGTGTAAAGTAAAAAAAGAAAAACGATACATGTAATGTGCATTTATCTTTTTGCATTCATTATCTCGCTTTAATGTTTGTTTAAAAAATTTTATAATTAGCAACGCTCAAAGCTTTGCGAATGCTTTAAACGTGTGCTTAAAAAGATTTTTTTAATTAATAACGCACAGAGCGAAACTTTTTCGCGAATATTTTAAACCGGTTCGGATTGACGCTCCGTTGTAGCATGATAAAGATATATCGCGTAATGTCAGAGCTGCTACGGGAACAAAAGTCTACACAGAATGACGAGCGGCGAACATGGAATACGTAGGTAGAAACAACGATTCCTTACCGGAACGCTGGGACGCGTAATCAGGGCGCGAATCGTAAAATCGTTACGACCCTGTTGAGAAGCTCTCAGCCGTGCTAGCACGGATCCGTAACATCCATGTGGATGAGAAAAAAAAATGAAAATGTCATGCAACCCTCGTGGCGAAGCACCGCTTAACTTCTTGATCTTGATTACCGTTATGAATTGATTCTCGATTGTAATAAAAGGGATTTCCTGCGTATTTCTTTACTGTCATCCACTTCCCATTGCCCCAACGCGACATTTCACAGAACGTGCAGGTTTTCGCAGCTCTTACTCTTGCTGTCGTTCAAGCATATTTTATTAAGAATTTCTCTGGCGATGTTTAAGCTTAAAACGGTTTTGCTATTGTGCAACTTTGACATCAGTTTGCCCTTGCTACCCTGTCGTCGGAGTTTCTTTTCGCGGCTCTCTCTCAGACGGATTTGCTTTAGAACGCCGACCAGAAGTTCATCCACATTGTGCTTAAGCCCACTAGATGTTTCGATGAACTTGCACTCGCGCGATGTGGCCAACTGCTTTCCCTCTTTAACAACAATTGCAGTTTCAAATTCAAATCGAAATCGCAGAATATTAACAAGAAAAGCTAGAAACTCAATTATATTCAATCTGTTCCAAAATATTCAAGATCTAAATCTAAACAGATAAATCAATAATGCAATGAAAAACAACTTGTATCTCATTATTTTTAATTATTGTATAAATAATAGATAATGAACTTTCGCGCAATTATCAAAATGTAATAATTATGTATTAGACACTAAAATTATTATATTAGACACTAAAATTTTAATAAATTAATAATTAACTATGGATTCTTAAAAATTAATAAGTAACAAATAAAAAATGCCTTGAGAATACATATATTGTGAAAGTAAATAGTAAATTAATATTATATCTTTAAATTTATTTTATAGACAAAAAAGTGTGGAAGAATAGAAGAACATGATACGAAGTGTGGAAGAATAGAAGAATACAATACGAATAACATGAATATATATTATCTACTATTATTCTGTTACTTATATTGAATTTTTTACCATTCGCTGAAATTATCCGGCTTCTGGCGAGATCAGATTTGTTGCCAACGACGATGACCGTATGTTCTTGAGTGTAATGTTCCTGCCACAAGTAATTTAGTATCTCCTCAGCCACTTGGAAGCTCGTACGTGAAACAATCGAATAAGCCACGATGCAGGCATGTGGTTCGTACGTTGATAAGGAGTTTTCAACCTAAAGAGTTTCCGAAAAATTTTTCTATTTGTACTCCTGATATTCGCGTAAAATTATTGAGATTGTAAATTGATATTAAATGCTTAACTGTAAAGAGAATGTTTACTTTTATAAAATTATGAATAAAATATATTCATATTATATTTTTCTTTTCATTTTTACATATTATATTTTTCTTTTCATTTTTACATTATTCTTCTAGAAAAGACTTTCTGATAATTACATATTAGCTGTGTTACGATAAAAATTAAATACCAGTAAAATTAATCGTTTGAATAATGTAAGATAATTTGAAACACATTTACGATTATATTAAAGAAAGTGAATATTATTATAACTTTGACAATATATTCACCAGTTCTTGACAAGAAAAGAATGAAAAGTCGAGAAAATGCATGACAAAAGGCTTTAAAGCTCACTGAGTTAAAACTTTGGTCGAATAAAACTCCGTAATCGAGAAATAGTGCGATGAGTTGCAACTACAGACTTCGTAGTAAGAAAATAAACTCGATGCTAAAGTGTTTAAATAGAAGAATTTACATAAGTTTAATAGTATTGCGTAATTGTTACATACAACGACGATGATAAATTCTATTCATTAAATTGTGAGGAAAAACTTCAAAGTAATCTAAAACTCTTACACACTTTACTCGTCATTTATAATTCCCATAATAACTTTTAATAACTGTCGAATGTTTTTCTGAATATTGACAATATTCGCATCATGATTAATCTTTGCAAAAGCATCAAATTGTGCAAATACAAATAACTTAGCGAATTTCATAAATGCAATATTAAAGTTACAATTCTCATCAACTTCTATGACTTGGTACACGAAACTCGCATTATCGCACGCTGAGCGGACTAGTCAGGTAGCTCAACAAACCCTGCGAGTGGTTCAGATTAAGAAAGTCAATTTAACGTAAAGTGAATGTCGAAGTATCTTTCAAAATTTTATTTAATATTCACTTTTATGAGTGCAAACTTAGCGATACAAAGCTAATCTTGTTTACAACTGAATATTGATATTTATAAACTTGCACTTATGGTTAGCTTTATGAAAGTACATCAATTCAATTGCATTATGATATAAAAAAAGTAACAGTATTACAAAAATATATTATTAATTTCTTTAAAAAAACTTCAACAATTTTATATAACGCTGTATAAAAAAACGATGATTTTATTAGATGTTATCTTAATCATTTAATATATGTACATATATGAAAATTCTAACTAATAAATAAAAATATCACATTTTGGAAGTTTCATATTTTGAAAATCAAAGTTCATTATTAATTTCATTTTCATTTATATGAATTATCAACGGACCAGAAGTTAACAACACTAAGTTGTTCTTTCAAAATTAACGAGCATTTTTTGTCTCAAATTGCTTCTAATTTCTTCCGTGTGTTTCCTTGAGCAATCTAGTATAGGGTTGTAATATATTTTATTCTTTATTTCTTTCATTTTCTGAATCCTTCGTGACAACTTTCAGCAATATTTAGACTCATTGTAATTATCGGTCAACAAATTACGTTGTCGCGATAATACAAGGAATAATTATAATATCCTGTCGTGAACAACAAAATAACTTCATCAATGTAATTATAGCAACTTTGATTTACGCACCGATTGACACAAAGAGATATTACATATCTAATCCTAAATTTAATAACTGTTGAATGTTTATATATTATAAATTAAAGAAATAATCTTGAAGAAATTATGTTATAACTAAAATTATAAAAGAAATTTATATGATAAATTTTAATTAAGTTAAAGTCAGTTCAGTTAAAACTAAATCCAAAAAAAATGTAAAAAATGACTTTAAAATTACTTTATATTTTTATATGTTTTAATTGTTTTATTGTCAATTTATATGTATAAAATAGTATACAAATAAGATCGATAATTTAAAAAAAAATAGATAAAAGAAACAGAAATACAAATAATAATACGTGCTCAAAATGAATACTTTATAGTTATATGATAAAAACTGTCAAATATCATTCTTTATATATTCACATTTATAAACGATTTTATACGAATTTATTCAAACTAACATAACTTATCGATCTGATAGATATTCTATGTTATACGTAGAGAGTGTCTAAAATGGCTAAACTATTGAAATCATAGATAATGTAATATACCGATAATCAATGTTCAAATTTGAGACTATGAAAAATATAATGGTAGGTATATAAAATCCTTATAAACTGCATAAAACTTCCTAAATTTATGCATAATACATGTATCTCAGATCCTGCATTTTATTATATAATTTAATAAATTCAAACATAATCACTAATCACACATACATTATTGTCTATATACATATTCTAAAAAGTTCACTACTTACGCTCATTTCCACATGTGGATGGTCAATGAAGATCATTTCTGATTCCTCACCATCTAATAAAATGGAAACGGTTTTCTCGCCGAATTCGTCGTCTGCAATATAAAGGCGAAAGTCTGTGCTAAATGTTGTTGAATATTGCTAAACTCGTAAATATTTTTTTTTTACGGTCTGTAAGTAGTCCATCCATAAACATTATACAAATTTTTATTTAATTTCAATCTTCGATCATGTCCATAAATATTTATTTAAAGTACATTGTTATTTATCATACTACGATAATATATGCTTGATTTGTGATGCAAATATTCGTGAGTTAGGCTAATTCAATATCTTTAATTAGATATGCTTCGTGAATCAATAATAATTAATTAATTGTAATTAATATAATTAGTACCAATATTTAAATATTTTTCTTATTCGATTAAGGTTATCCAATTAATTTTTAAATTATTTTTATCCATCAAATCTTGTTTAATTTTTTTAATAATTTAATATCATAAGATTATATAATAGCCTTGTTTTTGATAAAAAAAAACTTCCTAAAATAATTACCTAAACACAAGTATTCAAAAAGAAAAAAAAGAATATACATTTCACACTTATATAGAAAGCATGAAGTAACTGATTATATTGCTTAAATTAACAAGCTAAACTTTAAGGAGAAATGTCAAATTAATGCAATGCATAAACTCTGTAATTTGTCGTGCACAAGTTTGGACATCAGTAACGATATCAAACTATAGTCTACATTTGTGCGTTCGTTACTTCTGAGAGATCATGAATCTAAATCAACAAATTATTCACATAATCTGAAACATAATAGACTCTTGTATTAATCAAACAGCTTTAATGTATTAAGTATTTCAAGATAGTAATATCCCTGAATAATTGAAAACTCATCTGTTGATCAAATATGATACATGAAAAAATTTATCAACAATTAAAAGAAATATGTATACATATACTATATTGTATAGTGTGTGTATATTATATATATAATATCTTATACAATTTTTGATGTTATAATTTATTTATTTTGGATTTTATACACACACACACACACATATATATATATATATATATATATATATATATATATATATATATATATATATATATAAATTCTGAATAATAGGTGTCAATTTTTCAAGCGTAAGCCAAAACTATGTAAAAAAAATAAATATATATTTCCGTTTATAAATACAAGTGATTTTTGGCTGATGATTTTTTATTTATGTGCCTTTAATTTACAAATAAATTGAAATCTACGGCGCACGCGAAATGGTAAAAATAACATAACGCTGTGTGTATGAACGAGTTGTAAAATAAATAAACGTTAAAAACTGGTATTCTGTTACGCTGTGATAAAAACGCTACGGAAAAATTCACTGCTGCAATTTCACAAGAGTATCCTGATTCATCGATTTTCACTTTGCTAGAAACTGAATTTAAATTTCGCGCGATATATTATAACATTGGCATTTGTTTCTTTACATTCAAATGCTCTGTTGTGATATTTATCGTAAAAGTTAGATAACACATGACAAATTTTCATCAGTTAGTATATATGCTAGTAAATTCTGTTTCCCTTCATAGCATCCTATTTATTTTGAGAAAGTATATCCATCACTGCCTGTCGTTTTTTTCTTCCTTTTTTTCCCTTCCAAGTGGCATTGTGAATTGAATTCATTTATGACAGAATATGTGAGGTATTTCGAGCATAGAATGGAAGATAAATGAACATAAGAGAGAAGATACTGTGTGTTTGTGTGTGGTAGAAGAGGTTGTATAAATTTACTTTAAACGAAATAGCAAATGCAAACTGGATTTCTGCAAATTATTGTTGAATGAAAGATAAAGATAATTTTATCTTGAAAGAAACGTTTTCAGATAAATTAGAAAATTATTAATCTAGCTTCTCTAATTATAAAGATATTTAATATTTTAAAATAAAGTGTAAAGAAGTAGATATTTAGTCCGACTTATTTTTTGTTAAAAATTTCAAACATAAGAAAAGCAGAAGTTTAGATATATAAAATATTTCAAAACATATAGACATAATTTTAGAAAATTGGAAGAATAAAAATAACGAAAAAATTTTTTATAAACATTTATCCTGTCATCCTATTTAGTCTTGTTTTCCGCAGTTTTACAAGCAGTTTTGTATTTCAATAAATCATATTACAACCTAAGTTAGCGTAACATTGAAAAATTTATAATATGAATAATTAGTGAAATCAGTGAGTCATATACAAAATATTAATAATAAATAGCTAATTATAAGTGAAATATATTATAACAATTTATGATGAGATTTATTAAAATACATAACATATTTATATAAACTTTTATTACTGTTGTGCCCTCAATTTATGTTTGAAATAATGTTTATAATTTTGAAACACCTTTATACATATATTTTACATTTTATATATAATATATTATATATATTATTAAAATTTAATTAAATTTAATTAAAGGAACATTCACTTTTAGCTTTGAATAAATAAAGAAATAAATACATAAATTAAATAATTTACGAAGTTTCAACAGTTTGTATATAACGTAGGATTTTTAAATAACGTATTCCACCGTAGTGTGAGAGAAAGTTGGATACGAAAAGGATGTATTCTCGTAAACTCTTCTCTTGGTATATCGTACACTGTACATTCTTGCACGTGGCGTTCGTGCACGTGTGTGACCGTCCGCGATCACATAAAAGAACAAATATATGTACCCGGGCAGTGTGCTTGTAAAACCGTGGCTCGTGCTCGAAACGATTGCAGCGAACATTGCAACGTGCGCCGGCCGCAATTGCGCGGGGATACAGAATCGTCCTCCTCGTGAAGTGTACCTACGTTTCAAAGCCGCGCGACCGACAAAAATGTAAAACGAATAAAGTGAATTTTTCTCCCTTTCCGTTTTATTATCTCTATTATGTAACTCTTCTTTAGAGAAATAGGCGTAGTATATCTGCACTTCACGAAACTTGCAAACGAGAATCATCGGTTACGCCATGTATCTTTGTGTGAGCGTGTTACTTTTAATTAAAAGTTAATTAATTAATTCAGAGAAATTTAATTAAATGGCAAGAGGCTCATTTGATCGCTGATATTATCGCGCAACGAGTCTCTGCATACAAAGAGCATAAATACGGATCGGTGAACGTCAAGAGAGAACAGAATCTACCAAGTGACATTATTATCGGCAAAAAGAAATTTTTGAATGAACCTTCTTTAGAAGGTTCCCTGCCCAATTTCCCTGCCCAATTTTTCTCAGTGAATGGTAAAAAATTAAAAAGAAACGAATCAATTAAGGAAAAAAAAACAAAGAAATTAATTATTAAATTAAAAGGCTAGCAAAAATAAAAAAAAGAAGAAAAGAATTCTTTGAAATTATTTCAATGCACAGCCGTATTTCCATGATACCAGTGTGTATGAAATTGCACAAGTAATGCAGAATTCTGTACCAAAGATGCAGACAATCAAATCTCTTTTAATCTTAGTTCCTACATGTTTTGTTTAAAGGATGTCACGGTATTGTTCTTCATGCGAGGGTGCACAGACTTACCTAGACTAGCGTCGTACGTATTTATATACTCGCTTGTCATGAATTGCGAGACTAAGGCGGTCTTTCCTACTCCGGAATCTCCCAGTAAGACAACTCTATACTTTGAAATACTTTCCTCGACATCGCTGTCGGTGCTAGCGTCTTGTCCGCTGCAGCAAGAACCTTCAAATGGCGATCTTTCACCTGACACGTTGCTATTTCTGCAAGCAGAAAGAAGAAAGTCTTGAAAATTACCATCGTCGTAACGAAATATTTAGTATTGGTACAGAAAAGCTGCTGTGTTGAAAAGATTTAAAAAATGCAGAAAAAATTACTTTTTTAATTAATATTTATTTACATTTAATATAAGAAAAAAATTCATTTGTATTCTACGTCATAAATCATATTCTACATTGTAAATATTGATCAATTGCAATACTGTTAATCTTATTCCGGCAATCTTTCATCCCCTCAATACATTTTACTTGTTATATTATTTAAATTAATGCATAATTTTATTTTTCTGTTATTTGTTTTTGTATTTTGCCGAGCCTATATAAAATACACATTCGTATTTTTATACGTGTTTATTACATATTTTTTCTTTGCGTTTTATATTTATCAGAGGAATTTTTTGCAAAGTTTACATAAATATATTAAATAATAATTAAAACTAAATCAATTTTTCATTTATGATAATTTCGCTAATCGCGAGATGTTTCTTTTTAATCTTCTCAAAATATTTATACATTTCTCGTGTGAACTTATGTCTATTAATGTTTGTTACAGCACAAATATACATATACAAAATATGTAAATTGCAGTTGTAGATTATACATATACCTACACCTCTTAAGAACATTTAATATCGGATTGTACTAAATATCGCGATTCTAAATTACAAGGAAATAAATCCTTTTTCGAAAATTTTAAGGATCATAGTATTATTCTTTACATCAATTTTCCAGGAGTCTTCAAAGTGTCTTGGGGGTCTCTGACGAAATTGCATTTTCCTCAACGACAGCTCCAAAACGACGAAGGCATACCATGATGACAGAACGTGGGACAGGAATTGCCGCAAACAATCTTATCTCTGAAGGACGCTATGTCTTTTCGCAACTGACTTGAGAACAGACGAAAATGTCTTACGACTTTTATCTTCAAAACAGTAATACATTAAATTTTAAACGCTTTTAAAGATTTATAAAAGTAAATTGAGAAGATATAAAACGTGAAAGAATTCACTACCTATAAAAAGCCTTGAAAAATATCGGATATGTAATGTTTAAAATGTCTCAAAATTTGCGTATCATTTCTCGTGGATAGGTAGAGTGGATTAAAATGAATCAAAAAGGCTTATTTGCAAATCTTAATTATTATTATTTCATGAATTATTGCAAAAATCGTAAAATGATACCGAATTTTTCGATTCTGTTTAATTCGTTCTATTCGCCTAAGAGAGGTAATCCGCGAATTATGAGATATCCTGTATATAAAACGTATTGTCTTTCGTTATTAGACGCTGTAATATAATACATTTGTACACTGGTTTGATCAATCGTATGATAAATACAGCTGGCATAAATCAACGTGCGTTATTGAGTTTACATACGCAGGATGTATGTAACGTCATTGTGCGAACTATATCTCAACTTCGAGTGAACCACCGGTGTTTTGGCACGTTGTAATAATTATCGTATTTCAGCCTCCTACCCGTGTACAATATCAATCCGGTGGATTTCGGCGTCCTCTAATGGTCGACAAGCTGAATCAGCTTAACTTTGATAAGTTTGCAGATTACAAATGTCAACTATAATACTCGTGCAATAATGATACACAGATGTTTAAATCAGATTAAAATTTGACCACGGTATTGTGTATAGGTGTAGAAAATTCAGTATATGTATACTCACTACGACATATTTTTGTAAATGTGTATCGCTTATCGATTATGCAATCACTGTTATTAATCACCATTACACCACATAGCAAAGTAAAACGAAATATAGAAAACCGTGGCTCGGTTATCGTTAAATCGCTTGCTCGTTAAAGCCGCGCACATGTGTATCCCATTCTGCACAATAGCTACCATTACGTTTAAAATCAGACAAAGGTACAAAAATAAAACGAAGCAGATGTATCAGAGTTTCCACGCTGAACTATTTTCGTTAGTATTGTATGTACTTGTCTGAAGAAAATACAAAAATAAAACCGAAAAAGGTTAGTTATCAATAGAGAGATTCTTGTTAGCAGTATCTTAACCTTCATTAAAGAATTTGTTAAAAAAATTTATAAAAACGCTTCGTTAGATTCAACTAATGTAAGAGGTAATAGAGAATCATTGTTTATTACGCTTTTAAAATTTAATATGTACAGTTGCGTATTTAACTACATTACATATTTTCGAAAATATGTATATTAAAAAATTTCTAC
The DNA here is from genome assembly GCA_021460005.1 of Tetramorium alpestre. Lineage (NCBI taxonomy): Eukaryota > Metazoa > Arthropoda > Insecta > Hymenoptera > Formicidae > Tetramorium > Tetramorium alpestre. The sequence goes on from JAJVSH010000100.1 coordinate 32,661, forward strand.
ACAAGAATTAAAATATTTTCAAATCTTTACTGAATTAATTGCTATATGTGCAACACTCGACATATATATTTATACCAATATTACACTTTGCAGTGCATTTCTGTATATAATAAATGCGTATACTTTTGAAATTACTGCGTTTCTCTGCAAAACATTGTGAAAAATGTAATCAATTCAAATTGCTCACAGAGAGTAATTACTACAATTGCTCTCTGTAAGCAATAATAACAATAATACATAATAATAATAACAAAATTCTGTCTTTTTTTATACAACATACATCTAATAAAATATACACATTTCAAATTTTATCGATACAACAAATGAAGATACTTTTAATGTATTTTTCTGAAAGATTTTATGCTCTATTTGCAACTATAATATTAAAAGAATAAATCTCAATAGATTTATGCAATTTATTTCTAAGAAAATTTTTCGCCTTTTTATTTTCTGCGATATCCAATTACGCGATTTATTTATTATTATTATTTTTTTTTGTGTAGACAGAAGATATCCACCATATCTTTAGAAACTAACGAGACAAGCTCCCTACGTTCCTTTTATTCGTCACAGATGTTATTCCGAGCAAATGGATATTATGTAATACCTCAAAGTCGCCTTCTGTTATCGTGATTTGTTTTTCTTTAATGATTCTACTATAAGATCGCATAATCTTCTATTTTAAAAAAAAACATCGCAAATTCTTCAGACGAAATATAATGTAAATAGATATAATCATAAATTAAAAGTTATAAAATTTTAAATAAAAATAAATTTTTATGGAAAATATAATTTCAAACTTCGCCTTTTAAATTTTATTTTTTACTCACTTCATGTTGTTACCTAATTCTTTTCACGAACGAAATAAAACATTAAAATTTCCCTAAAGTCGTAGATTATATTGAAAGACGATTCCTTTCAGTAATAAAAAATAAAGTTAATAAAGAATATTTAATTTCAGTGAAAATTTCAGTGAAAATGTGAAAACAATCCTATTCCTAGACGTCTTTGCTTCAATCCTCCAATATCCACGCAATATATCTTTTCAAGGACACAGCTGACACTTCATCTCGATGTAACAAATTAATTGAGGAAGGAAATTAATTTCTCGGAAATTGACATATTAAAACACTGGAATTTAAATAAAATCTACTTTCGCAATAAAGTTTAGAAAATTGCTTTGTAATTTTCTGCTTTATTATTTCTTTGTGAAGGATAACGTGCCTCTTGATGAAAAAGGAGTTTCGCAAATTTATCGAAAAACGATATACATTTCAAACGATATACAATTATTGGTAAATTCACGTTAAATCAAAGTTCAATATTGTTTCAACGAAATATGAAGGCGATGCTTTTCCCGACGATTTCACAATATATTTCCATCATGTATTAACGAAGATTATGATTCAATCCCATAGAAAAACTCAGAATATCTAATAATATAAAAAATAATGATACAGAACTTTCGGCACAGTCTTCGAAATCTTCGTTCAAGTCTTGCAGGCAGTATAACTATGGAATCGTTTACCACAGCTGCGACATCAATATTTCCTGCAATTAAATTTTAAAACCACCGAATACGCTAAATATCCCCGATTCCTTCATCATTGGACAAATGAAAATGAAAATCAATTCAAAGAAAAAAATTGAATTCTTATTTTGCAGATATGCTTCTTTAACTCTATCGCTGTAATTATCAAATATATGCGCGCATTAAAAAAAAAAAAATATTATTTTATCAGATTATTATGTCAATGAAATAAAATTTAATATTGTACATGTAATATTGGTTATTAGTTTTTTAATAAAATATTTTTATATACAGAAGTCGTTCTAGAATAAAGTATTTTTAAGCGCGAATAAATAGGAGCAAGATGCATTCATAATTAATGATATGATCAGGTTACGTGAATATTTACTCTTAATTCCAATACAATCAGAAGTAACGATTTCATCACGCATGAGACGACCATAATATAAAATCTATCATGATTTCCCGAGTGTATTTCATTCCGTTGAATTCATTTCGCTATGCGTAACAACAAGTAATTACAATGGTGATTGTCTCTTCGGTTTCGACGCAAAACGAAAGAATTTGTTTTGTTTTTTTTTTTTTTATTAGCGAACCCACCAAACAAAAAATGTCAGAATTTATCGAGTGACGTTAAAAGTAAAAATGATTTATCCCGAAATCCTCGAAATCAAACTCGATGGCCCTTGAAATTTAATTAAAGACCATTGAATGAGATATTTTCCGTTTTGTCCAAATAAGTTGATGTGAATTTTTTGTTCATGCTGATTTCTATCGACTGTTATTTTGACACATGCAGAATACAAATTTATACAGTTTTTAATTGTTTTAGTTATGATTTATGCTTTCAATTAGTACGATTATTGAATTTCATTTTTCAAGTTCAGAAATGTCAGTGTCAGAAATAATATTTGCATATTGGAATGCGTAATACAATGAAAAGTAGAAAGCTCTTCAAAATTTAAATAAACTATCAAGGATATAGTTTATGAACTTCGTTAACATTTTTTTATTAATTCTGTTATTAATTATTCTAAAATAATTACTTTCTAGAATTCACTAAAGATTATTAACATAGATCGCGTACATAAACATCTGAATAACAAATCATTCAAGAAATAATTTATAATTGTAGTAAAACTTGATGTAACTAACGGGACGCGATGTTTAATATATATTCGTATTTTCCGGCTAAGCTCGCTGATCCATAATAGAGGTATGATCCAAAAAGGTTATTACTATGGAACCCCCTGGGCCGAATGAGTCATACGATCCGTGACCCGAAAGGGTCGTGCGGTTGTCGAAAACTATGGTCTGGGAAGGTTACAGGTCGTTCCACGTCAAAAAGCAAGCATGAGTCGAATTTTCATGTCACAAATAACTTGTGTCGAAAATATACACGCAGGACAAAAGCTGCAAATTTTTTTGGAAACGATGCTGGGCAAAAATATAATGGCAAAAGCTTTTCAAAAATATCAAACGGTAGATCATTTTTTTTTATCGAACGATCTTCGAGCTCTTCTGCCCGACAACGCAAAGTGCACGATATATAGTTCGCGCGCAAACGCGTGATAATGAATTGTTAAAAAATTTTACTCTCGCAGGCATTTTGTCGTGGTCAGGCGCATGTTACACATTCAACAAAAATAATAAGATATTTATGGAAACGTGTTACGTAATTCAAGATGTAGATGGTAAAGAACATTTCAACGTTTCCATTTCCTCATGGCGAAAAAAAGAAGAGCATATACCTTTGAGAATTCTATCATAACGCGGAAATGCTCGGATTACAAATTGATTGCGCGTTCTCTACGCGTGTCGGATTAACTTCTTTGATACATTATCTTTAATATGAACCAANTGTAAAAAATTTCTGCTTATTGTTGTTTTGTATAATATTATATATATATATATATATATAATACTATATATACTATTAATTTTCATCTGTCCGAGGAATAGCGAAATGTGTAGTGGCAAAACGAAGTAGGTATCTGAAAGACAAATGCTATATTATGATGTGAAGTAATTAATGATGTTACGTAAAATGCCATTTGACGTTCCCTTAAAACAACCAGCAACCTATTATCGAGGGCTGTTTTCTCATTCAAGAAACGAGTATGGCTTTCGGTAGTTGCTGTAGGCGTCAGATTAATTATGACTCCTATTAACGGCATTGCCCGCGCTCTCGATGCATTCGATGCACTGCATGACCTCTGACCCGCGGCTTGCATTAAGAGTTTTCGGATATAAACCCGTATTTCAGCCAAGAACAATTCGCCGTGGTAGCCATTATGCTTGGCACTCGTGTTGAAAGTGGATATGTATACTTGAACATGTTGAGAGAGAGAGAGAGAGAGAGAGAGAGAGAAGGAAAAACAACGAAGAAAAAGAAGAAAACAAGCACAAATATTTATCTCGTCTATTTGGAGAGGCGTGGAATCGCATCGGCAAGTACGGAAAATCTGCGCGATATTTTAAGCTTGGAAATAAAACAACAAATGCTCAAAAAATTTCTTAAATTTCATCAGTTCTGATTTTTTAAAAATTCTGTTTGCGTAGATAAATTTTATTTAAAATATTCAAGATGCAATTTTATTAAAAATATTTTGTGACAAATCAATTGTTAAAGCAATTAAATTCGCAAATCAGAATTTCAGCTTTCTCTTTTTCTTCTCAATTAAAAGGAAATTAATTTAAAAGCTGAATTATATGTGTTGAATTTTGAATCTCTTATTAAAGACAGATTTTTTAAATTATATTATCTTTTTAATAAAAAATATGCTTGTGATAAATATAAAATGCAAATATTCATTTATTCTTAAAATAAATACGTAAATAAATTGTTCGACTTTCATTTAAAAAAATATATTTGAAATATGTTTGTATGAATTATCGTGGAATAATTAGATTAGACTAATTTATTGCATTTATAATTTTCTTTTTTTACTCGGCAAAAGTTATGAAAAATTTTTTGAAAAATATAAAAGAAATATGTTGGCTTTCGTACAAATATTGATGCACGATTGCGACACGAAAGGCAGGTTAATAATAAATGATTTGAACAAGTAGAAGAATTTTCCGTGGAAGCAACTATAATAAAAATGTCTTTTAACGCTTTTTCAGATAAAAATATTTCTCTTTCGGCTTGCACATTTCGCACATACATATACAACGAGCAAGCCAGCCATTGCAATAAAACTGAGCTTACAACGAGCACCAACAAAGTCGTGACTATTTTGAGAGACGCACTGTTACCAGCGATGTTACTCGCTTCATTGTAAAGTTGATGATGTTCACGAATCAAAAAAATTGGAAGATAGTATAAAATAAAGTGTAAGAGGTAATTACACATTATCTTTAATTTTCTATGTGCATCGAAGAAGTTACAAATTATCTGTGTACTATTCTTGACAAATATTATTTTAGGCTACAAAAGAATAACGAAAGCGGCGAAATTAGTAAAACTTAGCCAGAGATGTTACAGAATTTCTGACCTGAAATTTAATAATAGAGTCCTTCAAAAAAATTGAAATTTATCTTTCCTTGGAAACTTTCAGAAATTGAAAATTTCCAAAATATATTTGATACAATTTATATATTATAACTTTTTAATTAAATTTTTTGTATCACAAATAAGTATCTACATTTATCTATTTATAGTACTAACAATAAGATAATACATTATGGCAAGAAGTAATTTATCACAGTGTCACAAATTTCCTCGAGAGAAAATTTAATTAGATGTTCACGCATCAAAAAATAATGGCTTGAATAATTATATTCGTTGACTTTAGCCAACCGCAGGTGACCTCGAATTTCATCGTCTACGTCGTAGTACTCTTTTGGACGAAATCCATGACGAATAAATTCACTAAGTTATAATAGAATCCCAAGATCCATCTGAGTCATCAATGACGATCACGACGTGTTGAGAAAATCAACGAGAAACGCGAGCTGAATCATTGTTCCTCAAGAGAGAAAAAGGATGATTATCGAATCTTAAATAGATGATGACTTATTAGGAAGCTATCTCAGAATTCACAGAAAACTATCATAATGATTTATTGAAATAAAAAACTTATAATAGAATATTACTACAATAGAAATAATTACTGAGGCAAATATCCAAGTTTTTCCGAACAAAAAAAAATACGTGGGTGCGAATATTGATTCACTGACGCTGAGAAAGCTGCGAACACGCGGTATGATTCATTCTCCGGTTTGAAAAACGATTCTTATTCTCATTTGATAAGACGTACATTTCACACGAACGATAAGGTTCGAAAAAATTCAGTTATCACAAAACGAACTGTTTTTTAAAATAATAATCAAATATTATTCTATTTGTTCAAAAATCAAGTTTACCACAAACTGTTAACAATTTCGCAAAATGTATACTTCATTTATCATAATCATATTTCTGATTATTCTGCTGATTAAGAAATTAAAAAAAAACTCTTTGTTAGAAGTTGAACTTGACACTTTTCCTCGAGCCATAGTAATGCTTCGCCTCTGTAAAAAGAAAGTCTTTGAATGAAACATCATTCGCCGAGAACTTGGACCGAACTTTATCTGGAGTGTTTATAAGTCCGTCGAAATATGCGACAGGCATTTTCTTCGTGTACGATAAAAGCGCGCGGATAAAAATGTGGAGAAGAAAAGCAGCTTATCATCGGCTCGATGACGTAAATAATTTTTCAGAAAACTACTCGTTCTGATACACGATATTTGCATGCCGTTAAATTTTAAACACACCGAAACCGCCATCGTGTGAATAGAACATCTCACGTCTGCCAAAGCATTAGATCCGCAAACTCTGCGGGCGCAGTTTAATTCCCGTGGATTTGCCACAGTAATGGCCGTTTAGCACGCTGCTTTTCATTCTGTCGACCGACGACGCCGTAACTTTTCGCCATTATTCAATGCAGCAACATAGCTTATCCACGAGCTTTCCTTTTTGCGAAAAGCGTAACAACGCCGCGGCAAGTATGCGCTTGTTTATCGAAGTGATTCAAGTGTGTGTAGCACACATCATAAACGTGACACATTCACATTTAGTGTGTGCGTGTGCGTTATTTTAAAGGCATTCCTGCCTCATTTTTATAAAATATATATTCAAATCTGTTATAAAAGAAAAATAGAAATCTATTAAAAATGTTAAACTTTTGAAATTTTCATTACATAACTAATGCAAAGATAAATATAATTTTATTAAAAAAATTTATTTCATTAAATTTTAAAATACAGAGTTTATGATATAAATATGTTAATTATAAAACGTGATTAAAAATTCAATCACTATCACTATCATTACTAATTACAAAATAATCCATCTCTCTTGTACACAAATTAAAGTATCTATTGTTTAACGTTTATTAATTTCTCAAGATAACAATTTACATATTTCGATAAGTCTTGTTAAAGAGAAAAATAGAAGGTTATTTGCGTAATATTCTATCTCAAACTTGACCCTAATTTCGCTAAGGATTTCCTATGGCGCGATATTGGCGTTCTATAAAAATCCACCCAATTTCTTTTGTGAGATTTCCTATTATGGGACAAGCGTAACCTTCCCATGTTCCTAATTTATTTGCTGATTATTTTTACACGAAATGTGTTTTCTACGGTATTTTCGTAACAATACGGCGACTCCTAGCAACAGGACGGGGTCTGTGTATTGACGATTTCACCAGGGAGCAAGCAAATCCTGGGCTGTACAAAAATAGATTGAGGTTTGTTGGCTTCAAATTGCAGTATTGAACAGCCGAAATTTAGGAATCCTAAGCTTCTGATATCTGACCGACAATAAAATCGTTGTTATAACACGTTATAATTTATCTTTTCTGATATATAAAATATTATTTGTATTACGTTAACAAGACACACTATTTGTTATCGCAAAAATATTTTAAGTGTTATAAAATATTTAATAAATATATAAAATTTATCATTATGTTATATCATAAAATGTTGTATTTATTATATTATTTATCGTATTTATCGTATAACATTTATTACCATTAAATTATTAAAAAATCCATTTTAATGGTTTTTTGAAAAATTGTTTATTTATTTGTTTTATTCAATGATTGCGATACATATGAAAAATCACGTTAGAAAATTGTGCAAAGAAAAACTGCATAGTTTATGAGATGCTCGAATAAAGATAGATCAGGGTGAACGACTTATAAAAGAGAAATAGGGAACGAATGAATCTGCGCACGCATTAACGTGATTCACATTTCGAACGGTCACAGACGCTGCCGTATAGTTATTCCGTATTCTATTAGTAACAATAATGTAAATGTGCATAATACATGTTAAAACGTTACAGCAGAAATGAAAATGCAGAGAATACATATTATCAACCAAAATAAATTTGCTAATAAGAATTGATATTTAAAACATATTTTTTCGTACATTTTATAAATTATTCATAATTATCCACTGTAAGATAACAGATAAAGACTATCACACGAATTGTTTTAACAAAATACTGCAAGTACTCATACCTGAAATTTTATAGTAATCATGCGGACGGCAATTATGTGGAATTAATTATGCAAAATGATAGTGATAAAAAGTTTAGCAGATCGAATTAGATGTTCCTTTATTTTTCTTCGATTACGTATTCTTATCATATGTTATCGTTTTGGACGACAAATTCCATCTCGCGAATATTATTTCTGAAAACTGACGGGTAAGTGAAAAGTTGTAGGCGACCATCCGCGGCACGTCGTCATAAAACGAAGAGCATTGACTCAGCATTGCACCTATATTGCACACTACCATCAGCCGGGATTCCACGAATATTTCGCATCGTAATTTTTCACATTTCCCCCCGCTGGTACAACTCTTGCCACGTGATCATAGATTTTCCCTCTCCGCCACATCATGTTACCAGTTTAGAATAACCCGAAGCTCCGACGTTCTTACCATTCGCAATTTTGATCTTAAGTGATTCGTATCATTGTTCTCGTGAGCTCCATCAAAGGCATCGAAAGCACCGTCATGGAAGTTGCCAAAGGTAATTTCAACAGACTAAAATTTACATTTGTCTCAAAGTGTCCTACTGAAATTGTTACAGTGCACAATTATTGTCCAGTTTGCACTCTTTACAATTTCTTTTCAATTTGAAACATCTTCTACGTCGCAAATTTAGCAAACTTAATTTTCGTAGAATTGAAATTAATGATTTCTTACTATTGAATCAAACGGGTTTTTGCCAATGGTATCTAATACATGGAAGAAAAATGATATTATGTTAATAGCATTAACTAATAATCTAATTGAAAATAATTCAACAATAATTAATTTTATTAATTCAACAATGTTAATGAACTAAATAATATTTTATTAACTCGGGAATAATTGTTTTCCATTTAACAGCAAAAAATGAAGCTTAGTTAAGATAATTTTCTTTGTTGATTGAAAGTTATATCTATTTTTTATTTTTCCTATTATAGAAAATGTTTAATAAATCTATATATATATAAAATAATTTCAAGTACTATTCTATAATAAATTATAGAACGTCAACAATACGTAATTAATAAAATGACTTTTAATTAATTAAGATATAAAGAATATCACCGTGGTGATGGTTTACGCAAAAACAAACTAGATGACTATTTCCGGGTTAAAACAAGAATATGACGTATTTCATATACTGTTATTGATGTTTATTTTAAAAGTATTATTTTAATTATGCTACTAAGCTAATGCTACTAATATAACATTATTTTTTTCTGTATATTTTATATTTTTTTTATTTTTTTCTGTATATTTTTTTGTATATTTTGTCCGAACATAAAAATGAGAAAAATCGTAATCTCGAATAATCCATATAGCTTTCTTTGCCATATAAATATATTGTAAATACTTTATAACATATTTTATTTCTGTCTAAATAATTTCATAATAAAAAATCCATCGCATTGTTGTCATAGTTATTAGATAATTCGTTACTTTATTAATTATTAGTGGCTATTTGCAACACAACAATTATCCACGGATTTACTAGTTATCTGATATGTTTATATACCAATGTTTACACGTTTACTTCTGGGAATTCCCATTATTATTTGAAATTCATAACAGGTAGTACAGATCCTTCTTCATTTTAATATATCAATTAAATTATAAAGTTCAATCGAGATTAATTAAATGTGTTAATTGCAATCTGCTAAATGCAGTATATAATAAACAAACACTTCATTGACCTCTCTCTAATGCGAGTCATTTGAGAATCTTTGAAATTCACACAATCCGGTCTACAAAAGTAATATGTTTTTTCAGTAAACGACTCGAACAGCAGCCTCGTCGAGCAATCGATGAACATAACGTCGGCGACGACATCCGTATCAACATCGAAATCTGTGCAGAGTGTCCAGACGAAATCGGTTATGGAGTCGTCAACCTCGGTTAAATCCGTCACTTCCTCCTCTACTAGGTCTCAACAATCGTTGGAGTACGAAGAAACGACCGAATATAGCGATTAATGCAATTAGAGTAATGTGAATCCCTCTAATTAAGAAAAAAAGACATTGACACGCGGAAGGAACTAACGTAAATTCGGAATTCGGCTCGACTTGATTCGTCGTGTCAAGGATTCATTCTCGAATAAAAAGACATATTGTTTTGATGTCGCTTAATTCATCTTATAATTTCTCTTGCGGGAAGAAATATTTGCATACCAAAAACGGTGGATCACTCGTAATGGCGAGCTTCAGAGGAAGATTAATGATGAAATTCTGGATGCTGTTCTCCAATTCGACCTCGGGGATCAGGGTCGATGATCGTGCGGGGATGAGAAAGTCGAACCGACGGGTCAAGGCGGCCACTCGTCAGGGTTACGCACCGAAATAACGTGCTCGCCGCATTGCACAGTCGCGCTATGCGATGACGAGAAGAAGTACGACGAGTCAGAAGAGACGGATGGAGCGGAAGAAATTGAAAACGTGCGCGCAAAGGAACGCTCGCAAGCTTCTGGCCCTTATCCAATCGATGTGATTCACCGCCAAATAGCGCAAACCCGCCCCTTCCTTCTTCTTCCGAGAATTTTTCCCAACCAGCCACGTCGCTGTCCATCTCTCGAATACGCAGATCGCTCAATCACGATCGCGTCTCGACACCTCATACTCATTTATCTTTGTATAATAAAATTTAAGGCAATGCTATCGCGTTTGTTTGTTAACCCTCTTCTCACTTTAATTATACAATTTGAAATTAACTCTCCAGCCATTCGTTGTGTAAATCAAAAACACACATGGCAGGAATTGATCAATTATCTCAGTGCATAGTCATAAAATGTAGTCTAAAGTATGTGTATGTACATACTTTAAATAAATAACTTGACATTAATTAATTAATTAACAAAAACAACATGAACTTAACATTTGCAAAGTCTTTTTTAATTCTGCATGCATTTAATTGTAAGAATAAGAAACGGAAAAAGTAATGATCCTAAAATTTGAATTACTCATTTTATCGCGCATCAATATGTGATTTGAAACTAAGAGAGATAGCAAAAAAATTTGAGAAATGACATTCGTCGGACACTATATAATTATTGTAAGAAAAGAATAATCAAACATATTTAAATCTTTTAAATTAATATCTATAAAATTGAAATGGACATGGCATGGAAATTCCACTCGTAACATTTGCTATAACTGCAATAAAATGCCTTATAATCATATCAGCAATGCTAATGAGATGAGAAGATTTCAAAGAAAAATCATCGCGAGTAATTCTTATCCTATGTACGAAAATATCATACTCTCATATCTGTTCTCTCTCTCAACGTACAATACCATTAAACTAAACTGACACATGCAACTATAACTCGACAGTAGAAGGAAGAATCGTGTCGACCAAAGGAAATACGATTTAAGGGAAGACGGATATCGTGGGTAGCAGGGCGAACGAGAGCGAGCGATAAAGAGAAGCTGCCGGGCAAGTCGGCAGAAATGACACCCTCTAAGATTAAATAACGCTTCCAGGACTCTGCGGGATATGCAATAAGCGACGGTGGGAGTTTTAGAGCTGTGCTAAGTTCAGCGTAACGCACGTCCTCAGAATTCACAGCAGGTAACTGCCTCAAGACGAAGGGAGAGAAGGGAGGTTGAGATCTTGGCATAGCGGACAGGGAATTTCAATATCCTGTCGCTCAGCCAATGGAGCAAATATACTTGTGAAGATATGGGATTTCACGGGGCCCCTCTGCAATTGCGGAGGACAAATCGAATAATCCACAGGAAGCGATTGCTTTTATGTCCTGTGAGGAAGTTCCGCGTTTTCCATAATTAATATGTAATCCTAAAAATCCATAAATTGAAAGAGAAATGACATCCCTCCATTCATATAATATTTATTACGCAATACTCATAACAGATGAATATTTTATATGAGATTACAATTTCATGAATTTATGATTATTGATATACATGTTTATATGTCCCATATAAAAAAATTATTAATATAAATATTAAATAATAATAATAAAGAATTTTTTTTAGTCTTCTCGAAATTTATTCGATTTACTATATTTTATAAAACATGAGTCATTATAATGAATCAAATTAATTACTGTAAGTCACGAGGAGGAATAACTATAAAAAAATTCTCCAATATATACTTAATGTATGTGTGTTAAATATTGTATATACATATATACATTTAAATATGTATATAAATGTGTGTATACATATAAATCTTGAATCAAATTTGCCGTCTCTAATACACTCAATCATAAAAGCGTAATGCTGATTCAACCGAGATGAATCGCTTACAGAAATCTCACAAAAGCAGGTCACATACATCATCGAGACAACCTCCCAGTGTCCGTTCAAGAAGTTCTGTGCAATGGAAAGAAATAGAAAGTGAATTGCCGGTGACTCTCTTTATTTCACGAGAAGTCATCTTTTACGTGACCAAATATTTGGATGACAGAAACGAGATGTCATTGAGAAGCTTGACACTCGCTTTAAGTTAATACGTAGAAAATCTTTTGTAAAAATAGATCTTCACGCTTGGAATATCTTAGCTAATTTCGTCATAAGCCAACTTATATGGATTTCAAAATCCAAGCATGTACCTAAAGTGAAAATATACTCAAAAAATATTTCGTTTTTCTAAATATATTGTAATTTTTTTAATATTTACAATTATTTATTCACAGCATAATAAAACACGCGAAAGTTGCTGTGAACCTTACAGAATAATTTTATATCCTTCGAATCTCGAAGGAAATCTAATGACAAGATATTTACCTGTTCTCGAATGCACATATTATATCAATCCATCACCATACATCATAGCGACATAGCTAAACAAGATTCTTTGTTTAGGCGAGTATAGAAGATACTAGTAATAGAAACAAGATACGTCAATTAAAGAAATCAATAAAGATAAAATCGATTTTTCAAAAATATCCAATGAATATAAGTTTTCCTGAATGAAATATTGATTTATTGATTTGAGAATAAATAAGAGAATTAAACAACAATTTCGCTAATTGTAAATAGGACACGTAATGCTCACTGACCTTATTCCTCTCTAAAGATCATTTATCGAAAAATTGTTATTACACTTGACTTGTAGCCTTATTGATGTGCCGAAATGTTGCTGTACAATAAATATCTGTACATAGATCCTACGTACACAGATCTCCGTTTCCCTTATCGCGAGAATCGAGGGCGAATTTCTTTCGGATATTTACGCTACAATTATTTAATAGAGCTTTGTTGCAATAAATTTCGTAACTAAAGGTCTACAGATTTCTCTTCTCCAAAAAGAAACAATTGTGATATCAACAAGAGCAGCCAAAATTCCAGAATAGTAAACAATATTTACGTCCACTATTTAATATTTTTTACTATAAATTTTTAAAACATAATTTGAGAAATTTTTTTTATATTAAAAGAGTTATTATTTATTAAAAGTAAAATATTTAGAATGTTGGAAGCTAATTTTTTGTAAAAATAAGATATATAAACATTTTTTCTAATATAATCCTTCTAGTGTTTTTGGAAGACTATCCGATAATTTTTATCACGTTAGATCTTCTTTTTTGCATGTACATCAATATACGAAATGATATAAAATTGATACTCGAATCGAGAAGTAAAAATATCTACATATATAAATCAGTATATTCTGCTCTTTTCGGCAGCAGCTTTCAGCAACTTTACTTCGTCGTCAGTCAAATATCTTATGTTGTCTATCGACCTTTCTATATATAATTGTGTGAACCGATATGATCCGCGTATATTCATATTTAATATGCAAATATAACCAGTATAAGAATTTCAGATAAAATTTTATGTATTAATTATTTATAATTACTAAGTAAAATTTCTATCCTTTGACAAATATCACATATGCACAATATTTTAAGTTTTATTTATTTAAAAAACAATACAGTTATATTATTACTATTATTATTAAATAATTATATTAAAATTGATTATTAATTTGTCATTATAGTGAATGCAATAGAAAATATATTCTTCTAATTTTTACTATCATTCTTTTAATTATTTAATTTAATTTAATTCAATTTAATCATAAACAAGCTTTAAAGTGATAAGACATGAGATACAGGAAAGTTAATTCGATAGATCTCTCCGTGGAGAAATCATATCTACATATTTCAAGCACTCGATGTGTCTTGTGAGAAGAACCTACTGTCTCCAAGGTTCTAAGTTCCCTAGTGACACATTTATTGTCACATTTGCCCGATACGCATGAAAAGGTTTTTTTCAATTCATAGGAGCAAGCTTGTGACCTTTTCAGTTGCAGCTTATTTATGAGAGTTATTTCGTTTCCGATGTGATTCGCAAATAAAAATAATCCAGCGGTAGACTAGACTGTACGTGCAATTTTCGTGTAACTTGGTAGAGCGGTTCGCTCTTGAACTCGCAACTCGCTTCGTTTAATTTGCTAAGTGGGGAGACATTAAAATTTGAGTGCTGGAGATTTATTATGAGAAACGTCGGTGATGGTACTCGGGAAATAAGGAGTAAATTGATACGCGTGCTTTAAAGTGGAACGATTGAAGCTAAATCGAAAAAAAGTTCGCAGAAGCTGCAATCTGTTTATTTATTCCACTTCACAAATTAAGTTCGTTAAAATTCTTATAACGATGCATATGATTTACGGCAAAAACGCGAAAATTAATACTTCATTATAAAACTATTTGTAACATTCATATAAAAGTAAAAAGAAATTAACATTAACAAAAACTTTTCGTTAATAAATATTAATATAATTAACATTTTGCGGCTTCAGAAATAAAAATTTACAATATAATTACAAATGTAAAATAAAGTTACAAAAATTAAAGTATATACATATATTTTAAGGAAGATTGTATATTGCTATAATATTAAAAGGAGAAACACTTCGCTAATACGCCTCCTTCTTTTGGTAAAAAAAAAAAAAGAAATTAGACCTATCTAACAAAATCTTGCAGAATTAAACTTCCCCAATATCCGAACTCGCAAAGAATTTTCTTTCGGCTTCGTTTCACTTGCGCGCTTCCCCAAATTGGTAGCATCAAAGAAAAAAGGATAGAGAATGAGACAGAAATAAGTTGGAGAGTGCGAGAAAAAAATATTTTGTTGAAAGCGGTATCAGGTATTTGAGATTATTATGTCTTCACATCAATTCTCCATCGGCTTTGAAGTTTCCCTTTGTTAATGTATCTTTCTCTCCCTCTGTTTCTTTTCACGCTTAGAGTATGAGAATCGAATGAACCGCTTCGTTTAATTCAGCTTCCAGAATCGATATTGAAAACGAGAAGTAGACGATATCAATATTTGATTTTCCTACATCCAAAAGAATATGTATGCAAATTTAAATATATGCATATCCATTTTTTTGTCAAAGTAATATGCCAGGATATTATATCGTAAAATGCACAACGCGATCAAAAGTGCTAAATGATATTATCTTTATAAAATGTTGAAATAACTTGCATAAACTTGATAAATAATAATGTTTTCATTATTGAAATATCTGTATATGTATAAATCCAGCTTATGTAAATTATTTTCAAATAATAGTAGCTAATATGGAGATAGTTAAAATATATCATAAAACTTTATATTCAGAAGTCTAAATTATTTTCAAATAATAGTAGCTAATATGGAGATAGTTAAAATATATCATAAAACTTTATATTCAGAAGTCTATACATAAATTTTTATGAACATTTTCTTAAAACTTTATACGATATTGATATCTAATTATATAATTTTTATAATATAGATAGATACAGTAACTGCATGAAAAAAGATGTATAAGAGATATTATCATCTTTAATTGAGTTTAGTTTCTTCAGAAATTTTTTAAAACTAAAAATCTTCAATAAAAAACTTATAAATCACAGTTATCTCTAGCGCAAATCTAACAAGTAGGTATACGCGCATCTTCGATAAACATGTCTCTAATAAGACATATCCTTCGTGAAATTATGTAGCACATACTCACATAGGGAGTATATGATACACATTTCAAACACTAATATATTTTCCGGCAATATCTTCCTGCGGCTCACCGTAGGACGTAGTAGTCGTCTATCGTATGTTATATGTTCTCATATTGCGAGCTACATAAATATCCACCTCTGTGAAGCTCAGATGCTACGGGAAAGTAGCGCACAGAGCGTGAAGAGAGCAAGCGAGTGAAGTATAATTTAACGGTAATGTTAATTTATTTCGTCGTGCTTATATTGACATTCTGGAGAGTCTCAGGCGACTCACCTGCTACTATTGACGGAGGTGTTGCTTCTGCTGCGTCTGGAAATGATGGAATCACCGCGATTTACGACACCCTTGTGAGTGATGCTGAACGCTCTGAGTCTATACAAGTCATCGCTTGCTCGAGGATTGTATGCCTTCTCCGGTAGACTGTGCACACGAGGTCGTATGTGATCTGGCACTGTAACACATGAAATAAAATAATTAATTTAAAAATTTTTTTATATTGTGTATAATATAAAATTATGTATATAGAAAAAAATATATTGGAAATATGTCGAACTTATTAGTAACGCTTAACACACTAATGATTACGTTCAGAGCATTTAATAATATTGCGAGAGAAATTCAAATTATTTCAAGATCAAGATATGATATTTATTTTATATATATATATATATATATTACTCTTTTAGAGCAAAAATTATACATACATGTCCATATCTAATATTTATAGATATTTTTACTAATATAACTATAAATCTTTGTTTATTTTACATCATCTTTTACAAATACGTGTATAATACGAAGAATAATCGCAAATGATTTTCGTAATATGTCGATAATGATAATTTTATCGATGTTTAAGAGTGATTACTGCAAATAATCAAAAGCATATAGCGGGGTTTGGCCCTCGCATGACAAACGGCTTCTGGTAGAATTACAATCAGCACTGATTGACCTATAAATTGATACACGTTGACAGCTAATCTGCGTTACGTGTAGCACGGTACAGATNTAACCGTTGTAAAATCCGGCACTTAACACAAAACGTACCTTTCCCTTCTGTTCTACCGAGCTTGTCAATGCAATGCAATGTAATCACTTAGCTAAGGCGAACACTTTGCTGTGCACATGACAGCGCCGACTTTTGTACGACGTTATTACGCCGCTAACACGGCTAGATAAACGACAACCGATGGTAGCTAAACCAATATCGACCAGTTAAATATTCAATTCCATTACCGAGCGACATCGATTCAACGTCGAACTGTATATTGCACAGCAATAATTTCAGTATGCAACTCAAGTACTGTCGTTATCGCACAATCACTTGCCAAACGTGGGAAGCTAAATTTTCATCGGAAAGTTATTAATTATTAGCAAATCGTTCTGATTCGTTTGAAGGCTCTTTGCGTAATTCGCTTTTGTGTAAAATATATGACTGAGACAACAGAGTATTAATACGTAAACGTACAAACGGCAGGTAATAATATGAGAACAGAAAAAGCCAAGAGACGGAAGAGACAGACATACAAATGAGTCCGCGTTCTCGAGACCGTTTCCTTCCAAGGACTGCTATTTCGCTTAAATAACGAAGACGAAGGGGGTCAACTGGAATGAGCGACCATTCGCCATAATTTGTCATCCAAAAGTGTCGACGGACTCGAATGATTAAACAGCGAGGAAAATTGCTAATGGCTTCTTCAATGCGGGAAAAATTATCGCAATGACCATGAATTGCTGTGCAAATATAATTGTAACAAATGTATAGTGTATATTATACATAACCAGTTACTTGCTATAATGAGAAGCCAGGTGGATTCTTGGTACAGATAAATAATTTTGCGAGGCACGTAGACAGATCAATACCCTTCCCAAATAAACAAAGTGCATAATTAACCAAGCGCATAAATTGGGTTTTTGGACATGAAACATGACAGTTTTCGGAATAAATCGTTAACAATTTCTATATTAAATTATACGATGTATAACTATCAATATACGAGAATGTATACGAGAATACAAAATTAATTGCGTTATACACAAAAGCTCACATATATTCGCTATCGCCAACCAAACATAAATTTGTTTCGAACTAAAACTCTAATTACAACTTAAAATAATAAATTTCGCATTATAATTTTTTATAATTTCTCAACGTATTATTTTAAGTATCTCTGAAAATTTCTCCCAAATTAAAACTCTGTTGTAAGAAAGCTTAAATTCACTCGATGTCACACGGCGGCTAAAAAATTTGCTTTCGCATCGCTAAAGTTCAATTCACAAAAATCTCGAAACTTTTATTAAGAATATTTCGCAAGTTATATTTACATCTGAAGCACGTATTACTTTTTTTTTTTTCAAGGCAATCAGGGTTTCAGCACAAAATTTGATTTTAATTTTAAGAGTTCTTTAAATTGTACAATCAAATAAACTAATCGAGACGCATTTCTCAGGTCTCGGGATCTCATCTTTTTGTCAAGACCAACCGCTGGGTCAAGTAAATGTACTCACGAGGAAGAATCGATCGGCGGCTGGCCCAGCTTCGCAGATATAATTAAACCGCCGCGCTTATGACCGAAAACGAGCTCAGTAGACTCGTTTCCGACTTGCACGGCTTTCCAAATGAATAGTATTACGAGCTGGAAAGAAGCGACCTGGTGCAAGCGACGTCGGTCATTAGCGATTTTTAACAGAATGATTTACAGAATCGTTTGTTATCTTTACGGACCGTGTAAGTTATCCGTTCTGTACTCCCGACCTTATGCATTCTCGTTTATGCTTTTTCTGCATGATATAAAAATGACAAGAACAAAGCGATTAATATTAATAAACGCAACCGGGTTATACTGCTCATAAAAAGCTGCAAACTTTAAATCTTTGCACTTTTACAACGAAGGCTTCTTGTTCGATTTACTTCACGTTTAATTGACATCACGCACATCACATAGCGTCAAGATATGTGCTTCTCAATGTATTTATTAAAAAATAGTATATGTATTATTCAATATATCAGTAGTTGTTTCGTATGAAATTAGCATCTATTTTCTTAATATATTCTCTTAAAGTACTGGGCCAAGATTACGTGATATAACAAATTAGCAAGACAATATGCAATACATATGTATTATTTTTTCTATTTAAATTTTGTGTTATTTAAAACTTATTATGTGTATATGGTTAATTTCCAAAATTATTTTTTAATTAATTTAAATTCATGCCTTTCATTCCAACTGGACAAAGTTATTCTAACCAGATATTTTGGTTCGTTTACCATGCTGTTCAAGCTTCTAATAATATCGCGCCCGAAAGTGAAACTATAATGCATGGAATGTTTCTTGACACCTTTCTCTCTAATATAATATTAAAAAAATTAAGAGACTCTTATCATAGTGATTTATATTTCATGAACAACAAATAACAGAAAAAAAACTTTGCATTAAAAGAGCTCATATTTTTTTAACTCATACAACAATGCAGACAATAGATTTATAAATTTTACAATTTATAAAATATATGTGTTGCTTTATTAGTTTTGATTAGCAACGAGAAATTATTTAATTCCTTAATGACAATTAATTTGAAAGAATATCTTTTGCAAGTAGGTCTTCGTTTAATTCCTTAAATAATTATTTTTAATTATTTATAAACAAAATTGTATATATGCGATCCGTTATATTTATTTTCGAGTATATGCGCATTGTTTTGCTCGCCAAAATATGTTTTCATTTTAGGAGATTTTAACGTAACATCGATCTCATTTATTTGAGCCGTGATATCATTTCCCTACTCATCTTTACAGATTTTTCTTGGCAACTTTATATCTGTGAAAATCGCATGCCATGTCTGTATGTATCGAAGCACTTCAATCTTTAATTTAATTATAATCAACGAAACACTCAAGAAGTTCCGAGCATCGCCGGCAGATCTAATTACATCAACGGCATCACTGAAAGTTAGCTTGTTCTGAAAGTACTATAAACTTTTTGTCGGAATAAACTATACATATTATCCACGACAAGAAATTTGTGGATTACACGTGCTGTAAATGTAAATTAATTATACTATTAGCAAAATTGAAATTAAACATACTTTATACATATAATTTTTATTATTAAGATTAAAATAATATGTTGCATTATTAATATTTAGAGAAATAAAAACTCTATATATATGTATATATATATATATATATACATATGTATATATGAGAAATTAAATATGAAATAAATTGAATAAAACATTGAAAAATATACGTATATACATTTTTATATTAAATTTCTGCAACAACTCTGATAAATCTTCAAAAAATTTTTCGGTTAAATTAGTAACATAAAAATCAATAATAATTTACCAATTTAATCACACTTCAAGAGTCAGGCTTTTGTATATTTATGCTGCCAAGATTCCGTTTCGTTGAAATTCAATCCCAAAAAGAAGAGGGATGAAAAACATTGAATAATAGAACAAGTTTCGACGAAGGTAAGGAATTAAGTGACAAAGAGAGAAAAAATCATCTCAAAGATTGTCACGAAGGAACGACAAACTTTTTTAAGATATTTTATTTGATTATACATTGTCTTCATTGTTGAAAGAATTTTTTGTAAGATGAAAAATATTTTCTTTCTGAAGAATATTTATAATCTTGATTTTGGAAATTTCACACGCCGAGTTTTACGTTCTTGAATTTTAAATCTCCAAAGTCTATATAAACCATCGCGCGCGCACATAATAATAGTATATAGATGACCCCAATATTTTAGAAAATATTAATATCTCTTCGGACTCACAAGACTGTCGGTTTTTTGAATTTGTATGTCAGTTAAATTTAAAATCGTCAAATTTTGTAAACAAGTAAAATTTGCAATTTGAAAGTTCTTAGATTGCATTATTCTTTAAGTTAGCATCATACTAAGCCTGTTTTATTAAATACGAGAATTATACTATAAAGAATTATACTATAAATAAATAAAAATCATAGATAATCCTCCTGATAAATACTGAAATACTAAAAAAATCCTGATAAATATTAAAAAGAGCAATTCATTTTCACTATTTCGTCATTCATGTCACTAATTTATTTTATTCCATGTTATGGACTTGCGGTAGTATATGCAATATGTTACAACATGGCAGGAAGCGTCACGTTGACAAATATTTGCTAAACAAAGATGGCAGGGAAGTAATTAATTTTAAGTTAGTATAGCTATTTTGGATATCTAGATAATCTGACAATTTGATGCAGTTTGCAAATTACTAAGGTAGATATGGCATATCCACCCTGCAAAAGGATCATCGGCGACGATCAGATAACTGGCGTAAAATCGAGGATAAAACTCAATAAATTAAATTACTTTCAACAATTTAGAAAACTTTAAATCACTCGTGACTTTTAAATGGATAAGTGCACTAATGATTTATTTTAATTGAAGAAGTACGCGGGCATTAAGAGGCATCTCTATGTCTACCAAAATGAGATAAATCGTTATTTATAGTGGCGAATTAAAACGATTAATCACATACAATCCAAAGAAAATCAAATTAGCACGATTTAGACGTTTATTCGTGAAATGTCACAATTCACTGAGTTACCTAACGACGAGGGATTTAACCAAGCGAAATTAATTTCGCACTTCGCGCGCACGTATATTAAACTCAATATTACTGCCTTAAACTTCGAGTGCGGTGAGCGATTAATTAAAGCATCGCGGGGCGAGTGCAACGGGGTACAACTTTTGCTACGGAAAATGAACTTTAGACTTTCAGATTACGCGCCCCGTCGTTTCCAAGAGTGCAAACGCACAACGCGCGCTTTTCCCTCGCCCTCGTATCCGAGAAAAAGCCCGACATTCGCATAAATGAATCTCAAGGATAACTCGGAAGTAGGCCACCTTTGGAGACTAATTCCACGACAGTTACGAGAGACAATCCCTTTATATCAACTCATTACGCTGTGAGTTTATTACATATGTAGTAGGCACAACACTTAACACGTCTCACGTGTATACGTTTATTAATACGTAATTACTTTACTTAGTTCGCTGGTAGAACGGGAAACATAATATGCACTATGTTTGCATTTAGGAAGTTTAGCATGAAGCTTAAGCCTTTTAGTATTTTTATTAAGCGCAGCAAAGATTAGTGATGATTAAGACTACTTTACATATACATGATATAAACGCGCGGGACAGTAATAAAGCGACGGATCGCGTAAACGAGAATAAATATCGTATTAATTTTCCGTCACAGTGTTGCGCTCCATTCGGGATGCAAAACGATACAGAAGAATAGGGATAGTATGTCAAGGGTGGCGGTAGTGTACTCTCTTTTTCCTTTTCTACCTCTCTCCTTGAATCCGCATAATGCGAGTTCAAAACAAGTG
This sequence comes from Tetramorium alpestre, assembly GCA_021460005.1. Classification (NCBI taxonomy): domain Eukaryota; kingdom Metazoa; phylum Arthropoda; class Insecta; order Hymenoptera; family Formicidae; genus Tetramorium; species Tetramorium alpestre. The sequence continues at coordinate 55,066 of JAJVSH010000100.1, forward strand.
AAGATATATAAAATTTCAAGAATATAGATGTATCATGAATAAAAATAAAATTCAGTAAAAGCTAAAAAATCTAATGTCGAACGAAATTCATTTCTGAGTAAAATTTAATAAATCTATATGATATTTTTATAAAATATATACATATAATAACATAGACTAGAATGTTCAATCTGGAATATTGACAGCAAATTTATTAGCAGTTATTGAAAAATAAGTAATGGATTCCAATCGATAAATCAAGCTGTTCACTCGCGAATAGATTAAAGCATTATTTCTAGCTGCTCAAGTGCCCAGTGCAACTTATCAAGAGCTATAAACAATTGTATTATTATCTACAATAGCTACAATATCTTACAATATTATCGTATTCAAGTAAACAATCAAATTAATCTAATTCAATTCAATTATTGAAATAAACTATTTGCAAAATCTAACAATGCCCATAAAACCTCAGGAAATTAAAATGTAAAAATATTATAATTAATTGACCTAATATATGAGTATTATTATAATTCTATTAGTTACGTTTATAACTATATCCTGCAAACGTTTCCAACTGTTTATACATTGCAATTATCCATAAACATACCAACAGGAATGTCGTCGATCAATGTGCTGAACAAATATCCAGCCATGATTAATGCTGCAGATTACTCTACATATTTGAATTTCAAACATGAAAGGTATTGTCGGTCTCATATCGAATGAAATCAATTCAGTCGCTTCAGATATGAAGGCTGATCTAGTCAAAGATCGCACAAATTCCCACAGATCCAAAATCTGCTGCATATGCATGTATGCATATGTACGCATATGTACAATAAAATATTGTAATTAATTATCCGTGCGTGAATTCGTCTTTTGTATTTTGAAAACAGTATTAAATCAAACTTGCTTGGATTTACGTAGGATGACGACTGTACTTCGTTGAGTTCATACTCATTTTCAATGCCCTTAGTATTATACTCGGAGTTCTGCAATTTTGCTACATGGACTCATTACTGACGCGCACTATGTCACAAACTTTGTTCACTATCCATCGGTATAACAACCTGCAGAACACATTTATCTCACTGTTGCCGACCTTGCCCCGACGAGCGACTATGCATTCGAAGTTTTAACCAGGCCAAACGCAGCTATCGACGTCAGCGCACTTTCGATAAGGCATCACATGTATACACGAAAAAAAGTATGCCAGATGAGCAACTCCCAAAAACTATCACGAGCTGTAGAGAATCGCGTGGGTATCTCCCATATAGCAGAGAAACGAAACAAATCGTATAAAGAAATTTATATGGAAGTTCTCTCTAAATAATAAGTAAAAAAATGTATACGTAAAGAATTGTATTCTTTGCATTGAAAATAAAAATTTTCAAGAATTTCTTTGTTTATTAACTAAAAAATATGAGTATTTCAATTTTGTTAAGAACTAAACATGATATTATTAAAGATGAAGAAGATTATGCACAAGACAGAGAAAAAGTAACCGTATAATTAGTTAAAATAACAGCAAAATTTCTTCGCAAAGTAAACCTTTACTTTTTATATTGTCTTATGTAATATTTTGCCATTTAAGAAAATTAATTAAAGAAAAATAAAATTTTTCACCGTTTCAGAATTTTTATATTATATCTGACAGGAAATTTTTCATGTAAAATGATGCCTTCTCTTTCTGTCTCTTTCTCTTTCTTCGCTTTCTTATAAATTACAGATCAAAGCAAATTTATATTGTTCCACATACAGTTAAATGTTAAATGTTATGATTATATTCAGTTAATATCGTAACTGAAAGGTTAAATTAAAAACAGATCTCAACGTCGGAATTATAATAATGAATAAGAAAGGTCAAGTTATATACTTACAAAAGGTATATAATATAATGTATACAGTATATAACTGTTTAATGCAACATAATTCCTATACACTTCGATTTAACATACCATAATTTTCTATTTAATTTTCTACTTAATAACATTATAAATACAAGGTTTAAATCTTTCTCTTTTGGACTACATTATTTAAAACTCATCACACAATCGTTGCTTTTGAATTTTTGGAACTTGGTGAACCGTTTTTCAAATCTCTCACATGCAGCTACATAAATATGATAATTGTAAATATGTACACACCTGGCAGTTCGAGAAAATTCGAAGTTCTTCGTTGCCGACCCCTCGGATGGTTGCTGAAATTCAATGGCCCCACGTCTTCATTGGTAACATTGGATACGTTGGAGCACTGACTATCGCGAGAGCCGCGTCTCGACGCCAAATAGGCTGCAACACACTCACGCACGAGAGTTTCGTGAAAAGCCAGTCCAGCGAAAATGCAGCGTTCAAGCAACAATGTTCAAATAACAAGCAAGTCAAAGGTAAACCGCGCAGTGAGATGCCCTATATTATTTGTATATAGTTACAGCATACTCGAATACAAATACGCGAATGTATCGTCGGATGAGCGTAGCATTTGGAGAAACATTCATCGTCGTGCTATACCCGTTGAACTTTCATCACTCCTAATTCGCGAACGCTCGCGAAAATGAATATTCGATGAGGAATACGAGAGTAGTAGTCTCTTCTCCAATTGATTATAAGAGGTAGGAATCGACGTTTATGAATGAAAATATTATACATATATGTATATATGTACCTATATGTATATTTATACATATATGTATGTATGTATATGTATATTTTTTGTTTATTTCTGTTGCCACAAAAGAATAGATATCTATTTATAGATACATGTTAGTCCCCCGGGTCTCAAAATATTTTTATTGTTTTTCTTTTTTTTAATTGATTCATGCGAAATATGCCGAAACCCGTCAATTTTGTTTTTAAGGGAGATGTATGATTGTGATAAAACTGTGCTACTTTATATTTTTGATTACAATAGTTACGCCTTTAAAAATTTTAAATGGCAATAGGTATGAAGTAACATGACATATTAAAAATTTTTTTAATTTTCTTTACAACTGTGTTTTGTCATATACGGATATTCACTTCTTTATGGCAATTGAAATGAAAAAATACATATATCCTATAAAATGGTCTTCCTCTCTATTTAATTGTATATTCACATCGATCCTATTTTCATTTATTATTGTTATATCCGTATATGTATATCTATTCCTATTGTATATATCCATTTCTATGTTATAATGATGATATTTCATTACTGTTATCGCGGTATATTGATAGCAGTATTCGTAATGTTCAAAAATTCTAAATGAGAATGAATGTATACAAAATATTTCATTGTAGCACCAACGTAATCAATCCAGATATAATTTCCTTTGTGATAGCCGAAATAAATTCAAAAATGTAAATCGATTGATATTTAAATAATATTTATAACGCAGGAGATTGCAAGTTCATTTACAATTTCACACAAATCCTACTTAATCTTAGTCCCACCTTACTAATGAAAGTCGAATGGCCAATGATTGAAGAGGACTAAAGAATTAAGTCTCAAGAGTATACCCGTTTCTTTCATCCGGCTTCATCTGAGATAGACGGGAAAAAGCAAAAAAAACGCAGTAAAAGGGACTTTAGCAGGTAAAATAAAGTAAAAATAGACGCGAGAGAAGATTCGAGGGAAAAAGAAGAGTTTCAAAATGACACGAAAGAGGGTGGACCAGTCTCATTCTTTCATTCGTCTTTGCATGATGCCGATAGCATCGCAAATTCATGTCAAAAAGCAATTATTGGAGCCTCTTGCCTGCATATGTGTGCGCATGTAAATTACGGGTGCGTTAAGCGCGTAAATTACAAAACCTTCATTATGTCCATATTAACGCGCGTTATGGATTTTCATCGATAGAAGAGCACTCGGTCGGATTAAAGGAGCAAATGACTCGTAAGCCATGAATTTCGCGGTGGCAAAATTCCAAATTTCGTTTCCATGGAGGCCAATTATTGGCGGCGCGTGTGCACGTGCCCGGGGTTATTCACGTGCCATATGGTCCAACGCCGTAATTCTCGTTTTCAAATCGACCCGCGTCCAAATCGTTCAATCGCTATAATCAAGAAACCTTTAATGCTCACAATATTTCGCGCAGAAAATATCCTCTACAGTCGCGATATTACGAATTAGAACGCAAAGTAAAATTAATATTTTATTAATACTCAAAATTGCGTTTTACTCAAATACATTATATTATTATAATATACTATAATATTGCTTGCAAATGTAAATATTAAAAATTAAAAATTAAAAATTCAATTAATAACGGAAAGATCTTTAATAAAATAATAATCAAGTTTTTAAATTATAGAAGTAATAATGAAAGAAATTTTAATTGTCAAAAGAAAAATAGTAAAGAGTTATTAGTAAAATAAACTAACTTTAATGTAAACAGCATTGTATTATTGTAAAATTACGAAGTTCGATATACATTTTGTATGTTTAATACCACATGCTTGGTTACACAATAGCATTTTCAATCAACCAACCCTCGTCAGGGAAACAAATGTTTCGTGATTCTTGAGAACATCGGTCATCGTTTATTGCCCTGGGAGAGGGAGGAACATAAGGATGGAAGATCCTGTTGTAAATGAAGAAAAGAATGGTTCGTGAAAAAGAAAAAAGACTCACCGAGACCGCCCTTCATAGAGCCTCTCCTTCTAGGGCTAGATAGTAAAGTGATTTCAGTATCGGCATCACCCATATCCGTCAGATCGCTGGTAGATCGTCGGGACATGTTCTTCTCGCCCCTTTTGCGTTTTGAGCGCTCGTTCGATCCCTCGCAATGACCCCGACCGACCTCGTCCAGGCATCCTTGGCTCTTGTTAAAGTGCCCACTTATTTTTGCGTTTCTTGACCTTTCGCTCGCTCCCTCGCTTATTTTTTCCTGCATCCCACCGGGATGACCTTCCAGAGAAGAAGTTTTGCCAGGGCTATTATTCTTGTATCCCGCGATCTCTCTGCTGGTACTTTTTTGATCAAGTTCCGAAGTTGCTTGCGGACTGGTCGTGTCATGCGAGGTTGGAGTTACAATCGTCGGCGACATAGGGCTGTTCAGGGTCGCCAGGCCGAAGGAGTTCCTTCGCCGATCGAAGAGCTGCGGACTTCTCGCGCCATAACCGGACGAGTTAACCGATCTACTGCGATCGGTCGTCAATGGCGAGATCCCCGATGCCGGATAACTCGCGGCCTGCCTCAAGATCTTGCGCGGATCGCAGAACTGGAAGATCGGCGATTTGCGGCCGGGCGAATGCAGCACCTCGCTGTTGGGAGTCTTGGGACTCCGCGGTGGTGGGACCGGCGTGGTCCGGGAATAATAACTGGGACTCCTCGAACCGTGCTGCTGCTCGTGCTCGTCGGCGCGCCCGAACTCGTCGAAGTCGAAGGTCGTATTGGGTGTCTCCGGGTAGTACTCGGGCGGGAATTCGAAGACCAGCGGAGTACCTGGTGACTTGGTCAGCGATTGACTTTGAGTCGGGCTGCGCTGTTCGGCGATCGGCACCTGCTGCTGGAGGCGAGGAAGTGCCGGCAACTGCCGCGGACTCCTCGGGGATTTGAGATGGATCGATTGTCCGGGGCTGTTGGTTGCCATCTCCACTACGGAGTCTCTCTGACGAATTTACCTTCCACCCGGATCGCGTTATCTCTGACGATTCAATGTCCCGGGCCGACTATTTATCGGGAGAAACCCCGCAGCTTCGTCATTGTCGCGTCACGGAAACTACCGTCGTTAGTTTTGAGGCTACGTCTGTAAATCGTCCTGTAACCGACTACAGCCATTCTTCTCATTTTAACGGATTTCACGATAGTTTCGATTTTGTGTAAATGAAAAGCTATTGCGGGACAAGGATATTTAGTTTTGATTATGGTCTTGCCGATTTGTCAAGCAAGAGAACAGATTTCATTAAATTTTTGTTAAAAACTTACATTAAACTTTAGTTAAAAAGTGCAAATTAAATAAAATAATTAAATTAATTGTAATTTAAATTGTAAATGTAATTAAACTGTATAATTATCATAACAAAGTTTTATATACATAACACATATAGAACGCGTGCACATTTTACATGTCATCTTTGCACAGGGATCATGCTAATATTCTCTGGATTGCCTCAATTTTAATATACGTATTGCCGAAGCAAATACTATAACACGTATATGAAGTTCTGTTAATTAGTAGCTTTACGCATGCATCAGAATTAAGGAATAAAGCATAAAGTACGCTTAGGAAAAGCTTTCGTAAATTATACTTATTTAAAAGACTCTCATTTTAATAAATTCGTCTCTAAAACTTCAGCTTTTCTTACATTAATAACAAACTAACTCGAACGGAATTAATTAAACGAAAAGTCACTTTCTCTCATATTGAATCGATCGCTGATTAATAACGGAACGATGAGATGCGATGCCACTGTGATATAGCGCATGACCTATAACCGCAGGGTTAAAACGCACCTATGTCAAGTTCATGATCGAGTGTTTGGGAAACGCGTATATCGATCCAAATAAAATAGAAAAAAAGCATAAAGCACTTTGAATTATTGCGCTTTCGCTCTTTCTCTTGTCTCATCGTCATTGCTAGTCAAGNCAGAACAAAGTTATCAAATATAATATAATATTAAACGTGACGGGATAAATATATTTCCAGAATAACGGATCGAGAAAAAAAATAATTTGCCGAACGAATGTTTAAACGCACATTTTTCATTTTAATCAAATCGTAGTTATTCACTTGCTATTACGAGAAGTTAAATACTATCGCGATAAAAAAAATTTGGATGAATAAAGTATCGCTCAATCATCGAAAGCCATTTTCCAAACGTTATGTAGCACGAACATATATTCATCTACGCGAAGCCTATTATAGCCTTTATTCGAATTGATGATATGTGGATATAACACAACGCGAGTCGACGACATAAAGTAAACAGATACGACGCACGAGTATACAAGATTATTGGCCGAAGCGTTACGCCAGTTAGCCAGTTAGAGATTAACCTGTTGATCGTCGTTGTCACAAAGAGTGCCGTCACGTTGTCTAGCTATGCGAACGGCGATATCGTGATGCTTGAAACGACTTTAGCAGCGAGACGGGCATTTCGCTGATTATGGAAAATCCCGATCCCTAACAGACAGGACACGTTTATTGTATCCGACCGAATTTTGCGTCGTGAAAAGAACGAAACGTCGATGCCTCGAGATGCCAACTCGGCGATGGCCGGCGTGCTACTGAGGGGTTGCGATGTAGAAGCCGCCCTCGCACCCGCTTCGCACCGGTTGCGAGCCACCCCTCCCGTATCATCACGGTCCTAAGGCTTTGTTGTTTTCTCCGCACGTGCTCTTTCAATAATTCACATTCACCAGGCGTTATAATTTCCACCGCATTCACCAGACGTTGATAATTTCCTTCAAATCTTAGCAAGTTTGAATATCATATTTTTATATTATTTGTATAACATTTAGTTACATATTGATGAAAAATTATAATGAATAGTACAAAATATCACTAATTTTACATTAAAATATCTTTTATTAAAATTACGATTGAAGGTTTAAGCTATTTTTCTTTTATTTATCGCAAGTACATGTTAAAAACGTTTTCTATAGCATTTTTAATAAGTCATAATAAGTCGATAACTATAGATTATATAAAAATATATATCTGTAATTTATGTATCTCTTGAAATCTTTTTCATATAAAAATAAATGTTGCTGCTTATACATGCAATTAAATATCAAAATAAAAAATACCGTGTCAGTTTTCAAGTCTATGACCCTTTTTCCTATACGTGTCTATATGTGGCATTCCCTGTCGATAGCATCGGAACAATCTATCAAACGAAATTGCGTTTGTGTTTACGCCGAAGGAACTCACGAAAGCATTACAGGGCTGATACAACAGTGTCCAACAGGTAGACGTTTGGGTACATGCAAGCTCACGTTGCGGAATCTAATATTTGCCTCTGATGTTGGCCCAAACCCGTTTACGTAGTATAGTTCGGCCTTTAATCAGTAAGGCACTACAATAAGGCACTTTGGAGGCTTCGCATGGAGGAATTTGATTTGACCTTCTCGTCAGTTTGTAATTTCAATACATTGACGATTAATATCATTTTGTAAACATGTCAATTTCTGACAAGAGTTTTTGACAAGGTTGCTCTTAATTGCAGCGAAGAGTCTTAAATTCCATGAATGTTAGATATTTATATAAAAAAGAAAAAAGGAGATAAATTATATTATTTTAATCCTAACTTATCAAATATTTTCAGCGGAGCAATAAATCTCGTAGAAAGCAAAACTATATAATATCTCAAAAATTATTATTTAATATATTTAAAATAATTGGTCACATAAAACAAAAAAAATAATGTTATAATTTCTTTATGGCGCAAATTATCTCACTGAATTTGTATACATATTTAAAAAATAATATAAGAAGTTTTTCTATTTAATTAAAAAAAAGATTATTATAAAAATATTCTAACAACATTATTTTGTTTTAATTTATTGGGGAGAAAATTATTACAATTCATATCAAACAACTGAAATAAGTTGTATTAAGCTTAAAAAATTGTTACTTAGGAATATATTATCTTTTTTATCCAGATATCACTTGAGCGTTTATACGAAAATAGTAATATTAGAGACCACCAGATAGCAGACATATCCAGTGAAAGTATCATGTAAAGATATCTGCCACTCAAGCAACAAACATTTTCTCTCTAATGGCTCCTGCACACAGGACGGTAACGCTTGTCGCGCAGCGGAAGTTAGGTGCAGTAGCCAATCAAAAAATCGTCGCACGGAAAAAGTTGATTGGCTATTGCATCCAACTTCCGCTGCGCGGCAGCGTTACCGCGTTCTATTTGCAAGAGTTATTAGACTGAGTGTGGCACACCCGACCGTATTTTTCAAGGAGTTGTAACTCCGAAATATAATACAATACGAGGTAGGTCAAGAGGGGGGAAAAACTTATGCCCCCCCCCCCTTCCCTTCTACTATTCTATGGCTTAAGCAGATACAGTCCGGTCGTAACTGCCAAGCCGGAAAAAATAAAAGATTTTGTCCGGATGTCGTACATCCAGTCTAACAACAACGTCAGAAAAAGTGTGTGCCGTTGAAATCAACTGAAAGATAAATATTGTTATAAATTATTATTTACACATATAAAATAATAGCGATAGTGTTTTATTACTGAATTTTACATGAAAAAAATGTGATAATAGTATCATAAAATCGCAAATTTTTAATGTAAGAATATATTTTCAAATAAATTTTCTTATTTTTGTATTAATATTTTGTATATTATTATGTATACGTTATACATATATAAAAAAG
>JAJVSH010000100.1:89722-108074 GCA_021460005.1 Tetramorium alpestre
ACAAGAATAAAAAGACTCAGAAATATGCGCATCTCCGATCGCGGATTACCAAAGATAAATAAAAAAAAATATTATATATATATATATATATATATGTTCCAGGATTCTTTTCAAACCATTATCATTTTCTGGAAATTGTCAAGAGTTATTTAAATTTATTAAACTCAATAATTTTTAATTATCTTAATTCTTTAAATATAAAAAAAGAATGGATAATGAAAAATTTCTTTTGATAAAATAATTGTGAATAAAATAAAAAAATTCTGTTACTTTTTAATATATTATAATACAAATAAAAATAAAAATACCAATATTTCTCTGACCGTAGCGCTGAAATTGTCGATTAAGGGAGAAGCTAATGTCAGCTGGGAGAGAAGAAGATCTACCAAGGATTCCCAAGGACACAGTCGCACGCACATTGATCATTTTCGAGCAAGCGAGCAGTATTTTAACTTGACTTATTACTTATTAGGAAATTCAACAGGTAACACAAGATTAATCTGTTAGAAATAAATTAGCTATGAAAGTTTATACCTGTAAAAAATATTACAATAATTGAGTATGATTGCTTTAGTGTATGAGGTATCAATAATTTAAAAAAATAACGTAAAAAAGTACTAATAATCAACTATTAATCATTGAAATCGGTTCAATAGAAATTGATTTACCATTAAACAAATTAAATATCATTGCATTTTAGGCAATGGGGAGATACGAATGCCAGTGGGGTTTCATAGATATTCTTTTAATTTCTCACTACCTTATAATATACCATGTAGCTTTGAACATACGAACGGTCACATCCGATATACGATGAAAGCCATCATCGACAGACCATGGAGATTCGATCACGAGAGCAAAATTGCGTTTACCGTGGTCTCATCTTACGATTTGAACGCTCGCAATCATCAATGTGTAAGTAAATCGTATTTCTTTCGCCTGTATATAACAAAAATAACATCGAGCTTCAATGTAAAGATACCATGCAACGACTTAATGAAAATCAAAATAATGAAAATAATTTATTTTCCATTAGATCGGCGTAGATGACGAAGTGAACGAAAGTTTTTGTTGTTTCTGCTTTTGCAACTTGGGTTCGATAAGGGGACGCATCAGAATACCGACCACTGGGTTTGTTCCGGGGCAATCGATAGAGACTATAGTCAACTTCAATAATACTAGCCGTGTCAATGTAACGAAACTTTGCATTAAACTAGAACGAGTAGGTATTACTGCCTAACTATCGTAACCAATTAATTTTAATCGATGAAATAATTTTTAATTTCTATTCAAGTCTTTAGAATTCCATGCGAAATCACCATATCATATGACCAAGACGGATAAAGCGATCGTAAAAGTCGACCAAAGTATGGGTCCATTTGGCCAAGAAGTCAATATTACATCACGATTACAGGTTCCGCCAATACCGCCATCTCAATTGGAATATTGTAGTATAATAGATCAGAAATATTCCTTGCGCGTTACAATCCACGTCTCTGGAACGTATGTACACATCTCTTCAAAGCATAACAATAAAATACTTAATTCATGCATGCAATTATATATAATACATACATATAAGTATAAACAGTTAATAGCTTGCTTTTTTAGTTCTTAAAATTTTTAGAAATTATTCTGTAATTATTAACAATAAATTCCGTAAAACAAAGAAAATCATAATTAAATTACATTGATTAATGATTTAAGAAATCAATTTAATTTTTATAACAGGCATTGCAGTATTACCAAGATATATCCAATCTTGATCGGAACAATTCCATTACACTCTACTATTACATCTGCATCCTATATGCAAACCATGCCACAGCCTACAGCTCCTGTAATGCAATACGATGATCCACCACCGCCGATGCCAACATCGCCAGACTACGCACCACCAAACGTGCCTTACCCTCAATCAATAGGTTTTACCTCTCCTAATCAACCTGGCACATCAACTAATCCGTGGGATATACGTAAGTAATATTTTTTTCTTTGTAAATAATTATTTTAGAAATTTAATATTGAATCTTAAAAATACATATGTATCGACTTTCTCGTACTATACAATATATTGAATCGATTTTATTTTACTGTCTTAATTCGATTAGAAGTGCAGCAAATCGGAGCCAGAGAAAAATATTTTCAATGATAATTTTATGTTACAGAATTATTATAATTAAAATATTTTTAAATATATGTTTTATCGTAGAAATTTGATCTACAATTATAAGAATTCATTAAAAGATACATTACATTATAAGAATTATTTAAAGGATAATTAAAGAAAATTGTTATCTCTATCTAGCACCGCCATCGTACGAAGAATGTATGCAAAGAGCGGATAGCATTAAAGATGACGATGAATCAAATTATGTGCATGGTGCTAACGAGCCCTTTGCACCAAGATACCCAGTCTTTAATTTCACACCGCCATGTAAGAATGAAACATTATTTTTACTAAATCTATCATTTTTAATATATTTTCAATATTTTTTTCTATAGACCCGCCTGAAAAATAAGCAAAAACGAAATATCTATCCTGGAAACTAAACAGAGACAAAGTGGACAATACACCACTCAACGCGTTTGTGATAACGAAGGAACAAACTAGAAATTTAAAAACTGATCAAATCGAACTTGCTTCTACCTCAGTATCTTTGTCAACGTTACTCAACTTTTTAAATATAAATTAATCGCATATTATACATATAAATATATACACATATTTTTATACTTTATCGTTCACTGCTTATATGATTACAAATGTATTGTATAGCATGTTTCATGCAAATCAAACTATATATAATGTACAATGAAGAATATAAGTTTGCGATACGTATTTTGTATGCGATGTTTATTTACAACAGCAATTAACACAAAAATATTTTAAGAAAAACCAAGGAATAAAAATTCATAAGAAGGGATACATAAAAAGGAGCAATAAAGACAGTTATGCCAAAAAAATGGCATATTTACACAATTTATTTTATATCTCAACATCATATCATAATCATCATCGAGTCATATAATAGCAAAAGTAACGTTAATAAAGAGGGTTTCGAATTTCAGCTAGAATTGCAGGGATAATGAAAAAAGGAAGGACACAGGGAGGGAAGGGAGAGATTCATCCCGATAACTTGTGCAAGCTAATCGATTTGAAATTCGTGAATTTCGCGGAGTCGTGAATACGAAAAGTGCAATATATGAAAGTCGGAGATGAAGCGAGAAACACAACAGAAAAGAATTATGTGACGTAAATGATTCCGTGAATTTAGCGCGAACGGTCATTTCTATATGTGATTTTTCTATTCTACAATAATTGTATTCCAAATTTACAGCATAGCAAATGTACATGATACTATTATTCACATTCAGCCACCAAATGCCCGGCAAACATATCATTATAGGAACTGAACCCATCCATTTTGACGTTTATAACACTGCTTTAAATAACTGAGATTGAACGTCGGGTATCTATTACGCGACATTGCTACCGGATGATTGCAAAAGATGCTAGAGCCTTTCGATGTTTAAGAAGGCTCGAATAATGGAACCCTCATTCTGAAAAGATGCTAAATATGCAAACTATTACATCGCACATTTTGCTTAAACGGCGCGTGCATGAGAATGGTCCCGTCAATTATCATAACTTATCAGGCATCATCAAAATTTATATATGGAAGTTTACTTTGATACAAAGTCAAGTTCCATAATAAAATTTGGAATTTATTGCGTAGAATAGTTCAAAGCATTTTTACGAACGATGAGTTCTTTTTAGTGGACCATTCTTATAAGTTCGATCAGGGCGGTCTCACGTGTAATTCACAGAAACATCCGAAGCAAAATTGGTAGGAAACGATGCGCTATGATTCATAACATTCTGCAGTATATGATTGATACACGTTCAATACGTAATCATAATGTCGATACGATCCTAAATTGGCATTCAGTGTCCGTAAAAGTTCACTCGTGCTAATCTGATATAATCCAAATAAAAATAAAAATAAATTCATTAGGCACACAAGGACAATTACCTCGCAAAGAAAACTCACGAAACACTGGAAAATTTCTAGATATAGTTTAATTACAAGAGATAGCAAAGTCAGGAATTACGAGCGTGGACTTATCTGACGATAAACACACAATTAATAAAAACATTTATTTCATTGTCATAAAAGTTAAAAAGTAATGAAACAGTAAGATCTGAATAAGATTAAAATACGTGATTCTAGACAAAGAAAAATATTTAACATGTTTATAATAAATTGATGTTGTGTGTCCTTGACTCGATAATGTTTCCTGACTTTCTTCCTAGACTTTTTCGAGCTGATTATTCGGGAGGGAAAAGGAACTGTGCGCTCCGACTTTACAAAAATTTACTTCGCTTATATTACAATAACCTTCCCTCAATTTAAGACATTTAACCCTTAATATATTATTATCATAAATAAATTTGGTCTATATCGGTAATATTGTGAATACGCCGGTACAAATACTGGCAGTATTTGGTTAAGTAAAAATCATGATCACTAGAAGAGGTAACTTGTACGGGATTGATTATAGTATTACAATTCCTTTCGTATCTCGTATTTTCTTTTTTAAATTATTTTGCATTTCGTATGAATGCAAAAGAGAAATATTTCAATATCATGAAATTAAATAAAAGAGAATAATATAAACGCGCACGTTACTACTTCCAGTAAACCTGATTTGACATTCTTTAAATGATTCGCCGGGGTTTCGCAAATCTATCCACGATAGGAGCAGAATATACCTAATTAGATATATTATTTACTTAGTATTTTGCACATAATTTAGCACGATACAAGATCATTAATGCCCTATAGGATCGATTTCTTAAGAGAAATCTCCAAAATCACATCTCTGTAATAATTTACAATTTAAAACATAACGCAAAGATTTCTATTTAAAAAAACATGAAATTTTTATATTTTAATATACCATTGCAAATGAGTCACGTGATAGTTGACGCACAAAAATAAACGAGATAACGCTACTTCGTGAATAGATCTACTGTAGAATCGATAGGGGAGTACTGTGAGTCAGGTAGATCGGTTTAAGAAAACGGGCGTTGTAACAGGTGTTCTTAACATTTCCAACTTGATCCACCAAAACTGCCCCGGTCAGCATGCATTGTAAACTATCGCGACCCACTTATTCGCAATGATTCGTTTTAAAAAAATAATCAATGTTGTTATTGTTGCCACAATATGGCGTAATGGGTTCAAGACAAACATCAACATCTTTTCTCTACTTGCATGTATGTGTACATACTATCAATACAACCGTTAACATTAACTGAGAATAAGAAAAAGGCATTATTTTACATCATCACCGCGTGTTGATCCAAGTCATGAACCGAAGGACACTGAGTTGTGCACACGCAGTGTTTTAATTTTTTTTTTTACATATGTCTCTATATATTTATAATGTATGTTGTGTCGTGTGTTTATGTTATGTGTGGTATGTGTTTTACTCATTCACTTTACATTATTACACTGTTTTTTTTCTCAGTCCACACACTTTTCAAATACCTGCAAAGGAAAATTCATATTTTTGCTCCATTTACATTTTTAAGTACGGTAACAAACAGCTCTAATACTATGTATAAAATAATGATGTGGAATCGTATTTATCAAATTTATTATTTTTATTATATGTGCAACGCGAGCGTGTATGTAACAGCCGCGCGTAAATCAAGAGTTCGTATATATGTATATTATTCACCTCACAAGAATATAAATAGATTTTTGCACAATCAATAACCGACCAATGAACTCTCAAGCGGCATATAAACTCCGAAATCAATAATGTTACTACATTTATTGCAACATTAAAATCTCTTTTTCTTTTATCAAATATATAAATATGTCATTAAAAGATTAAATCACGAAATATATATACTTATGAAAAAAATTTACAATAAAATAATAGACTTAAAAATAGGAAAGTTACATAATAAATATTTTTTTTCAAATTTATCTAAAGCTGAACAAACAAAATTTTTAAGCATACCATATTTACGTGCGTATCTTTAACCTTCTCTCTTAATGGCACCGGGAGCTTCAGCTAGCCCTTTAACTTTAAGCCGGTCTGCTGTTTTGAGAAATGCTGGCAGCTGATCTTGTGAAACGTTTACTTCGCCTGCATACATGAATTCTAGAATGGCTTGTAGATGGCTGTACGCAACGTCCTTTAGAATTATTATTGGATGT
Organism: Tetramorium alpestre; assembly: GCA_021460005.1. Classification (NCBI taxonomy): domain Eukaryota; kingdom Metazoa; phylum Arthropoda; class Insecta; order Hymenoptera; family Formicidae; genus Tetramorium; species Tetramorium alpestre. Next base: position 95,962 of record JAJVSH010000100.1, read on the forward strand.
TTGGACGGATTTTCCTGTCGAGGAGGACATATATTTAGCAGAGTCAATCGCGTACAAGTCATATTAGGTAATAACAATATCACTGTTAATATATACCTCTAATAAGGATTTGAAGTAAGGACTACAGGCAGATAAGACCATTTTATGCGCTTTGCAAGTCTGACCATCACAAGCCAATGTCACATCCGTGAAGCTTTTCTCATCTCGCAGATGTTTGAACGACGACACCATGTTCGACTGGAAGTCATTCCACTTGAGAAAAAACTGTTGTTGCTCTCCCGCCATTGTGAATGCTGGAATTGCCCTATAACTCTTGCGTGATTGTGCAGTCTGCAAGCAACATTACAATGGGACATCAGTCAACTTAAACAAATTAAAACTGCCTAAGCGCGTTCATGTATATTCACGCAAGGTAGAAGAAAATCAAGAAAATATCATATGAGACAAGAATAAAAAGACTCAGAAATATGCGCATCTCCGATCGCGGATTACCAAAGATAAATAAAAAAAAATATATATATATATATATCTCAGTGACGCTCACGAGAGAATCTGTATCAATTACGTCACGAAAAACGCGGAGTCTCGGTGATGGAACAAAGTACGGGGAAGCGCGCGAGCTAGCGCCGTTTTTTCTTTTCAATTAACGTGCCGTCAGCCGAACTTTATCACCGGCTATTTGACACATCAGCGAGCGCCGCGATCCTTTGTAGGTTAAGCCAAGGATGCCACGGGCGAGCGAGGCAATGGGACGCGGCAACGCGAAGTCGGCCGTCGCGCGGTGCGAAGCCGAGCGTATCATCATCTTGCGACGGGCGAATTAACGCGCACGGCCGTGTGCCGCGACGGATACCGAGTTCGGCGTCACCGGGCCGTCACCGTCGTCGTTGTCGTCTTCGTTATCGTCACAACATCGCGACGCGTGCACGCCGTCCGTCGGGCCGTTCTCCCGTCAAAAGGCGCACACGGGTGTCCTCCGACACACAACACACGGGCCGCAAACACGGGCAGGCGGGATCGAACGCGCGATGCCGCGAGGGCGAGAGCTCGCGAGAGCTTGCGCGATGTGCAGCACACAACTCCTTACTTCGCGCCGTCGACGGGCCGCCGAATCCTGGACGAGGCGACGACGTGGCTAACGACCAGCACAGCACCTTGCCGCAGGGGGGAACACGAAAAATACGTAGCGCCAAAAACTTTTTGCGCGACCAACCACGAATTTTTTGTTGTGGCTAATATCACGGCGAGGAAATTCGGCTGGGCTCGAGTCTTTCCGGCGGCGGTCGGTCCCGCGTACGCAGTACCGACCGAAGTCGTTCGCGGACGTACTACTAGATAGCGCGACCGACCCGATCGCGGTCGCGGCCGTCGCGGGATAGTCGAGCATGGCGTTGCGTTGCGCTCTTTCGAGCCGACTTTTAATTATATCATCGATAAGCGTTTCATGCTAATTTCTTACAAGGAAATGATTTGAATTAAATGAGATTTAGTCGATTCTCTTTCCCTTTTTGGAAACAGAATTATAAAGAAGCAAAAAATTGATTAGCTTAATTTGACCAACGTTTAGAAAACAATCCTACGCTTTTTTGCTTGTGTGTGTGATCGCGATATGATTGACATACCTAAAACTCGCTTATCATTTAATTATTTTTCGATATGTGAAACTTATAAATGATAAGATCTACATTGAATATAATTGATAGCAAAAATTTTCTAAAATTGTTAAAATGTTAAATTGTAATAAATTATAATATTTTAATGCTAATAATATATTATTATAATTTGCAAAAAAATATAATTTACGAGCTATGTAATATGTAACAAAGTATGTGATATATTACCTTTTTTAAAGTATTATTATATTAATAATTAATGTTAATAATTCATTGAAAATTAGTAATTTGATACTTTCTTGTGCAAAAAAAAAAAATGTACGGAAAAATGTACAAGATTATTTTTATTTGGAAAGAGGAAAAATTGGGATTTTTTTAATTAGAATAAAAAGAATCAAAAGAGAAGCACGAGTAGAAGAGAGATAACGCGTATCGTTTATAGGTCTCTTATTCCCGTTTCATCATCCATTATTATATAATACACATGATGATACACATATATGTAACATGAATTAGAGCGCGTAAGGCGCTTAATTAGTGATCCGCGAAGGGATGTTAACGCGATCTAATCTCAGTGTCAATCGCGCGTAAAAGTCTGGCTTTTTTTTTGTTTTGCGTGCCTCGATAGTGACAAGACTCGACGCAAGCGCGTCGCTGATATGCAGAAATTTGTCGTTCAATCCGGGCGATTAATATACGTCAGCGTGCGTTGGTTCGTAGATCAACGCACGCGTAACTACGCTGCGCGCACGATGTTGAGATAAAAAATCTGCGTTGATAAACAATCAAAACATGACGCAACAATGATTCGTCTATTCGTGAGGACGCGAAACTGTTTGTCGGGCACGATCGCGCGACTACATCTCGCGTGGAAAATCCCACCGGTTGTTCCTGCAAAAATTATCCTCCAGAAGGATATAAACTGATTTGATTAGCGATCTAATAATGACGCCGCAAGAGAATAAACATTTCAAAAATGGAAAATTCCGAAGAGCTCTTCGGAAAGCGAGGATACATATTTTTAAACTACGGCAAAGTGATAAACCGCGTTAAAACATAAATAAGGAAAGAAAATCTTCTAAAATAAAAATAACTGTAAATCCTGAAAAATGGAAAAATATAATCAAAGTAATTGATTACTGATCTTATTTCACGTGACGCATATCAATGTCATCGTAAATCATCACAACTTTACAAATAATCCATAATTATATAATTCTCTTGTGAAATTATTTTATTATTACTATTCAATAGCCCTATATTTATATGTCTCGTTTAAATATAAACGTTAAGTAACTAAAAAACGAGATTCAACAATAATAAAAGTCATCATTCAAAATCTCTAAAAATCTCAACAAAAAGGAAGCTAGTATAACGGTAGAAGATCTCAAATTGATTACTGCCAATTGCGCAATATCGTGTAAACGATGACATTTTCCTGTCCTGTCGGCTACAACGGGGTGCTCTCAAAAATAAATATCGAGCGTCATGATAGGCGCCACATAGTGTATACATCACTTTGCATCGCGATACACGCTGCATTAAATAGAAACAATTATATAGGAAATATTAATTTAATTTAATGGAAATTAATAAATGACAACTAAAAATACATGACAGTACATCTCGTATCCAAGATTATTGTCCAGGATTAATTAAAATTGGATTATTATCGAATCGGACAATTCCTATAGATCCAAATGCTAGCTGATGAACCGCGCGACAGCTAACTGTTCGAACGGGAAAATCCGTGCACCCGACGCGAAGGAAGGCCACCTTTTGTGTACGCACGCGGCGTCACCGGAGAATCAAACGCCGGAAAACTTTTTCCGCCGCGCGGAGCCGTGACGAGACCGCAGTGTGTCAGGGCGTGAGGGATGACGAGAAGACGGAGAAAAGAGAAGACGGAGAAAAGAAAACGCGATGCTTGACGGAGCCGGAGGAGTGAAGGGGAATGGGAAAAAAAAGACGACCGAAATGCGTCGGAAACGGAGAGGGAAATGTGGGAAGAGGATGGAAATCGGAGAAGAGCAAGAGTAAGAGAGAGGCTCGCGCGCGGATAACGAACAGGAAAAGCGAGAGTGAGAGGGACGGAGAGGGAAAGAGTGAGAAGGAAAACGGGGCCCGGAGGAGGACAAGGAGTCCGAGGGGGAGGGGGGGGACTAACTCGTGAGCGAGCGACGGGAGGAGGAGCGCGGTGGACGCTCCGCGGTCGGTCCCTCCGAGAGAGGACCGCTCGCGAGAGGAGGTAAGCATGGTGCGGAACGAGCGGAGGGAAGCGCAACGTCGGAGCGAGCGCAAGCGCAATGAGGCGCGGAGCGGCTCACGGCGTGCGCCACATTGAAAGCTTGCGACATGCCGCCGAGGCGCTCAGTCGCGCGCCAACTCTCGAGTGGGTCTGTTGCCGTCGCATCGAGTTACCCTTGATCTCGAGCTCCACGTATAGCGGTCCTTCCGTGTGTATTCCGAGAGTGCGAGAAGCCGAGGATCGCAACAGAGACATACGACTGTGCGCGTGGGCGTCAGTAAGCCGCGTCAAGACTACTTGAGCGAGCGCGCGTTGACACGGGAGCAGACGATACGGGAGTCTGATACCGAGATAACGTCGTCGGTCGAAACCGTGTGACCGTCATCCTTGAAATCTCGGAGTATACATATAATTCATTAAGTAAGTATTTGGAACAGTGTCAAAAAACACCGTGACGCGCGCTTCCGAAGAGACGAGGTCCGTTTGTTATCCATGACGGTGACGGTGCGACAGCGATAAATACTCATCGGGAAGCATACTCTCCTCATCTCCTGCCGGCTCGTCTTGGACGACGTAGTACGCGCTACGACGGCCGAAGGAGAGGGAGATAGTTAGTAGTAAAAGCAGCGAGGCGGACGCGGCGCAGCGCAGATTGACGTTTTCTACGCACAAACGGACGGGCGTACAGGTGGTCGCGGTGAAGTCGCAAAAGGATTTCCTTCTGTGATGTGCAAGTGAGCGATGGAGTCACCAGTCATGTACGATTCAGCGGCCCATCAGGTCCAGGCCCAGGGTACGGCTGATCTGAAGAAGTCCCAGGTGCTCAACAACAACACTAGCAATCAGAATAACAATAACTCCGTGACGAATAACAACAATTCCGCGCTGCAGATCAACCACAATCACAACCACAATCATCAGCAGCAGCAGCAGAATAGCGCGGTGGTGAAGCAAGTCGCCGGCAGCAAGGCGAGCCTGCATCAGCAATACGCTGAGCACTGCGCTTCTGCCGGCGAGCTTACCGATCTCAACGCCCCAGAGATTTCGCTAGATCTCCAAAATCTGATCGACGATAATCAGTTCGGCGATGGTTTGCTGGATATGCTTGGCACCAATAATGCCATAAAGCATGTCAGGACGAGCGGTTATCCGCGCACGACTCTCGCCTATATGCCGCAGCCGGTGCACAGCGGCGCAACCTATCATCAGAGCAGCAACAGCTGCAGCGACAGTAACAGTTCAAGTTCAGAATCGCCCAGTATCAAGGAAGAACCTTTGGATCCGGCGGATTACAGACGCCACTGCCCTCAGTATCCGCCCACTGGTTACAGTCCTGTGACGAATAATCCGTTCGCCAATGGTGGCCAGACCTTTACCACCTTGACGCCGTCCACGATATCGGCTGGTCACCCAGGTGCGCCGGTCCATCAGCCACCGCCGCGGGGTGGCCCGATGAAGGGGCCAGTAATGGCACATCAGCATCACAACGCCGCGAATGTCGCCAGAAAGCAGAGCAAGACCATCGACAAGGCGAGCGACGAGTACAGACGACGACGGGAGAGGAATAACATCGCCGTGAGGAAGAGTCGCGAGAAGGCGAAGGTGCGATCGCGCGAGACCGAGGAGAAGGTCAAGCTGCTGGTGAAAGACAACGATCTGCTGAAGAAACGGATCGAGCTGCTCAACGAAGAGCTCAACGTGCTGAGGTCGCTCTTCAGCAGCGTTGGCGTAGTACCTGAGCAACTGCACCGCGAAATCTCCAGGCACCTCGACCAGTTCCAGCAGCACGCGGTTGGACCCATGTAGCAGCAGCAGCAGCAGCAGCAGCAGCAGTGCACAGACATTGTCGCGCAACTCGAGATGACATTGTCTTCCGACGACATTGTCGTTAACTCGCGTCCCTGGGCTATTAGGCCGCTCCGATTGTGAGACGTTAGTTAGTCGCTGCGTCTTCCGCTTCCTCCCGCGTCTCTCCGCAACATCGCGTACATCTTCGAGGAGAAGTCTTTCGTCCTCTCTATCTCCCTCCCACTTGCTTATTCTCTCTTTTTCTGTCTCTCATTTTCCTTCTCCTTTCAGCTTCTACGTCGTCCTTTATGTCTCACTTGGCTCGAAGCGCGCGATGCGAACGCACGTGCATGCGTGCGTGCATCGCCGTTTGCGTCGAGAGCCATGAAGGCGCGAGCATGGGAGGGAAAAGGAGGGAGTCGACGAATCGCGTAGGAGAGCGAGCGAGCGAGCGAGAAGAGCAAGCTACTCTATGCGAGCTTGCGACGACTGAAGAACGCGATCGGTGTGATTCACGTAAGAACTCCGCATTTTCATTGAAAGAGAAAGAGTGCTTCTGCCCGCGGGACGAACAGCCCTTCACTCCAGAGAGTGCCGTTTGGACACTGCGAAAGCGAAAGGGTGGCGAAAATCGATAAATAAAAACAATAAATCGTAAAGAATCAATCGCGTGATCCGCAAGCAAGCCGTCGTATTGCGATTTCCCGAATCAAGGATATTGACGCTTAGAATTGAAGAAAAATGCGAGAAAGACAATCCAATATTTTCTCTTCTCTTCATCTTTCTTCGTCACATTCAAATCATTTTTTCTTAGTATCTTACTTTCTTAATATCATCATTCTTAGCACTTATGGGTTAAATAAGTAAGTCTGGATGGTACATGATTTCGAGGCCGTCAAGTTCTCTTATCAATAGGCACGAAAAATCGCAATACGAAGGCAAGCTCCAATATTTCGAACAAATCGTGTCTCGATGTGATCCACGCGAGAGAATCCTCACTTTAGTTGTATATTGTTTCGTACTACACACATAAAAAACATAAAACACACACTTAACATATCTCCAACGCGAAAGACACGTATACACGGCGCTGTATTTAGATTCGATTTTTAGATAACGTTAAATTAATGAACTTAGGTTACCACTCTCCAATTACCAAGTACCTAAAAAAAAAGAGTCATATCGAAACACGATGATCTATATCAACGTGGCTCGTATCAACAATCGTGCATCAACGAGGTATCCATCTTCTCTCGATACGTATTTGCTTCCGTTGTATTTCACGAAGCATGCCAAGCAACACAGCCGAGCACTTTATCCACGCTCTTGTATTATAGTTCTAATTAATTTTATTATTATTATATTTGAGATGTATGTACATAAAAAGCTAATATATTTTGTTAGAAGAGAAGCAGAGAAAAAGTGAGAGAGCATGTGAGAGAGAAATGGCCGGAAAGACTGGGGAACGGATTGTATACCTGTGTGAGTGTATGTAAGCCCGTAATAACGTGCGTACGCGTGTATATGTGACATCGCGTGCGCGAATGCGTCGGGAGAGACGAATTGTTGTAATTGTATATTTTATTAGCAGCGAGAGTGAAACCGATAATCAAGCGAGAGGCGGAAGAATCAGAGACTCATACGTGAATGCTCTATACAAGCATGCGGTCGCATGAAGCAGGTTTCATCCTCGCAATGTCAGCTCGTACGCGAATCCGATGCCAGCGACAACAGTCAGCAGCCGGTGTGCACCGTGCGGTCGCACGTATCATACGTGCATGCGCGCGTTACTTGCGAGCGATTTAATTATTTGCGGGCGGATACGTACGGCCGCATGTACCTAGTGTGAATGCGAGAGAGACCTTACGCACGCGTGCCTTAGTGTATGACTGACGTATGACATAGGGTATGAAATTACCTGTCACGGTTGTCTTCTTGTCTATGCACAAATATATTTTGATATGAAACGTATATACATAACGCGGCTGCCTCTGTTTCTTCCCTTATCTCTACGTCTCGCCTCTCCCGCATTTCTCCCATGTCTTTCTCTCGCTCGTGAATTTAATTCCTTATGACGTACTTAAGCCTTCGATGCATACATATAGAGCTGCTTTTTCCACGACTGATAACGTTCTCGCGATGTAATCTCGGAATTTAAAGAACATACAAAACTTTTCCGTTACTCTTGATGTATCGTGTTCTATGCTATATGCTACAAGTACAAATATTATAAGTACAAACATTATATTCGTACATTTATTTATCGCACGACACACGAATCAATTTTTAGTCGTTCTCAATTGTAAATTATTAAGCGTCACGTTTCATCTTTGAAAGATTCATTATGAACTGCATTCAAATACCTATTCTCCATGATCTAAAACTGACAAGACATTTATACTACCATTACTTTAATCATTATCTATACTTCTATATCTTCTAAATTTTTATCAGTCCATTTTTATGCATTTTAAGCAAGAATAAAGAAAATATTCATTCAAAATTACATTGCGCTGAAAGAAATTCTATTATAAGTTAAAACGTCAAAAAATATCGAAATATCGTTTATAAAACTCGTTCAGGTGTTTAAAAAAGTAAGATTCAAACCTCAAAATGTATCACACAAGATAAGGAAACGAACTCATGCTCGTTATCACTGATAACGTTCTGACCTGAGATTAATGACGACATGTATCGGTCAAGGCAAGAGCGAGTCCCGTCAAAGGGATATTTCCACGAGTCTGTATAAAACAAAACAGCCAGTCATTGATCTGCCGGAAAAATCCATCGGCATTCGCACCTAACACAGACGTATGGCAAGCGATCGGAGCAATGGTGCGCGAATCCATCGTGGCGAATGAGTCACGAGATAAGTTTGTTGTTAGTCAGATTAAATAGATTAGCACCATTGTGATGAGTGTGACGCGTGTTGTAGCGAGCCCCGCGGAACAGGATACAGCGTTCCACGCGTGTATATACACGCGAGCGCACGTGCCCGCATCTCGGATCACACGCATGCAAACGAACTCACAAACGATGCGCTGCACGAGGTGCATAAGGAAGCGCATCGCTCGCGTGGCATAATTGACAAAACGAGTTTTTCATATCACGATGCACAATCAATGACGTCAGTCTAATACTTGTATCAATTGAGAATTAATTTAATTTAATGATGAAACTGATACAAAAGTTAAACGAAGAATGCCTAAATGCATTGAAATAAAATGTTAAATTTACATGACTCTTCAAATATTGATTGTGATTATATGTATAAATAAACGTTCATTGGCATTATATCAGTGTGTACACATTTTCCATTTTATCGTGATAAGGATAAAAATGAGAAAGTAAAACTTCGTAAAAATAAATCAATAAAAACTTAATAAGATGTGTGAATACATACCGAGCAACGATATTTGTTTTTCAGTTTTGCTATCGAGAATTATTCCTAAGAAATCTTTCGGACTTTGTTGTGCCTTAATCGTGCATGGCCTCGCGTGAACTTGCAACTTGGTTTCATCCTCACGGACAATTTATCGTATTTCTACGTGATACAATGCAGAGAGTCGTATTCTCTATGTATGCGACACATTGTCCGGTACAGAATGCATGCAGGCGAGTATACGAAGAATAAAAATGGAATGCTAAGGCGGAATACTTCCGAAGAATTGAAATTGATATTGATGCAAGAAAACATATATATTGCCAAGAAGACGCAGGATCTTAAAACAACTTAAACATCGAAAAATAGCAGATGGCAAAGAAAAGTACTTTTCATAGGAAACACATCATCCGACAATCAATATAAATTTCATCAAAATCATTTTCTATAAAGACTATAAAGACTAACAATAAGATATATGTATTTCAACTGAACAATAAGTAAAATGGCAGTTATTTTCTGCTGGCAGTGAGATTAATCAGTTCGTATTATTCTTATTAATTTTCGAAAGCCAGATAGCTATTATTCTGAAATTGAAAAGTATTTTGCCAATTTGTCTTATCAAGAGAAAGCGTATAGTATAATTTAATAAATAATTCATTATTACGCTAAATCGCCGATAGACAAAGTCAATAGTGCAGCGTAACACTTTCATAAATTTGAAATATTTAAGAAGAAATATTGATTTATTTGGAAGAATTTTGACGTCAATACATAAACTAATATTAATTAACATTCTAGAATTTTAGGACAATTTTTAAATTCATAACAATGTTGACAGGCTAGCAGATTAATCGTATAACTTGATTGCAATAAGTGAATACTATTCCGTAATAACATTCTTTATGAATTGCATTAGGTACGCATCTAGTGGAATTAATTTTATCTTCGTCCGGCAAAAAAGAATACTAAATTTATAGCTGTATCTAGATAATTCCAAGCAATCTAATTCCCTCTATAAACTTGCGCTAAATCAGTCGTAAGTTACTTTTTCAATACCGCATATTTCCGTCAAAGACACGTGTTTGATTAATAAGACAGATAAGTCTTTCAATATCTTGTAATAATTTTTTATTACAATTATTAAAATAGCCTCTAATTTTGTGAGCTTCTATTATTTTAAAGAGAAACATTTGATACGCGAAATGTAATATTTAAAGTTTCAAATATTCAAATTCAAATTATTTAATAAGTACAGAAAAAAAATAAAAGATAGTCACCGATATAGATTACTTTTCAATCTAGTTCGACTTCTTTAACATGCATTGACGCGATAGCTTTCGTAAAAAAGTCTTTTAAACGCTGTAGACGCATTTATTTTCGAACAGATTCAACAGACTATTTTAAATAAATATTCTTTAAAAAATTCTAAAAATTCTATCAAAGATCTAAAGTATTCTAAAGATATAATTCCAAAAATAATCAATAGGAGATAATCTATTTCTATTTACAGATATTAGATAGGTAACATCCATAAATTCTAACGTACATATATATATGTATTTTTGATATTATATTTGGTGAAAAAATTTATTATATCAATATGATATCAATACTAAATCAATACATTCACTTTTTATCAATACATTCACATTTACTAAATCAATACTGACTAAAATTAGAATGATATCCCCCACAACAATGTGCGCCGATCATTATAATATAGTACACATATACATACGTGAATAAGCGCATCAACTTCGGTTAGCATCTCTAACGTAATCAATATTTTTCAAGAATGTAATTCGTTTTCGTTCTTGCTCTTTTTCAAAGGCTTTTAAAGTCCGTTTATATATGTATATGCATATTTATGTCCAACAATATTTCTTTAGTCATACTATATTCTTAATTCTTTCAAGAGTTTTAGTCCCTTCTCTGCTGATAAGAAAATTTTATAATAATATTCCGTTATTCCTTGTATGAACTTCTGTTTCATTCATATTTGTTACTTTTACCAAATTACATAATGACTCTCGATTGATTCAAAATCGTACAGTTCCAAATTCCAGTATATGTATACAGCACAATGTGGTAAATAAATGTAATTTCTGTATATACTTCATTATTTGGACGTATGACTTAAATTATAAATTAAATTTGAACATTCCTCGTATCTGTTGCAGATACATCTTGTTTATCGTGTACTGATGAATATAGATTACCTCACAGTCTCAAACTTACAATGAAATGGATTACACACGCTTTACCTAACTGTTTCCGATGTCCAACGATATTTCTATAGTAGCGCCTGTTTTGTTGCCACGTTCTGACATAATGCGCCAAGTTTTGACGCCGAGATGTCTGCGTGCACGTGTCGCCGACGATTCCAGTTTTAGATGCAAGCTATGCCAGCGTTCTTGCACGGTACGTCCACTTTTCGAGCATGTCTACAAACTGACCAGCAACTTCTGGTATTACTGAGACGGTCGTGCAAACATTTTGACCTTGCCAACCAATGAATTATAACTTTATATCTGATAAAATTTATTAGCCAGAAAATGTCGAAATTTACAAAAGACAAATCACCAGAGAAAAAGAGAGAGAGGGAGAGAGAGAGAAAGAGAAAGAATAAAAGATTGTTTTTCTCGTTTAATGTGTTTCATTTTTAATGCATCAAAAGTCTATTTAATTTAAAAATTTTGTTTGTCCAATAATACGATATTATACACAATTGTTTGTTTACCAATCCTTATTTCATCTTACAATTAAACAAAATATAAGAGGAGAACAGGACTAACTTGCGCATATGATATATCTGCTAGCATTTATTATCAGCGCTTTATCAGTATTATCGACACTTTATTCCTCGTAATGACGCAGCAAAATGATTTTCTCATCTATATTCTTCAAAACTATCATTATAATGCCACTTTTTGATATTATAAATTTATCAAAATTATGTTACCAATTGTTAGTAAATTGGCTATAAATTATTAATACAAAAATCATATTTACTTTTTGCCTATATACCGTATTTTATTATAATTATTTATATACTTATTTTATTTCAATATTTATATAT